>JAKWJA010001726.1:0-40947 GCA_027704765.1 Solanum habrochaites | reverse complement strand
AATCGGTATGAGATATCGAAAAGTGTAGCATCCACACCGAGTATGTGATATGTTTCTTATTAGGTCGAACACGGGGTCGTTCTGAATCGAGTATGGGCCTTTGTGCAAGCAGAAAGAGTGACATTGTATTCTTACAACCATTATTTCTCTCATTGCTTGTGTTGCGTACCAAAAAACCCTATGTCATCCAATGGAGCATTTACACCATCACTACGCGCCGTTTGGAGCCTACTGGTCCAAAAAACCCAATTAGCAACGGGATTCAATCCTTCATTGATTGAATTGTCTTGCCCTTTTGGTCAATAACATTTGTCGACATCTTCAACAGATATGAGGTTCAACGATGTCCCCCTTTTCTCATTGTTGTCATAATGTTAAGTGAATACATGATTCATATGAATGCGAAAACCTTATCCACTATGGTTTGTTTTGGGTTTCACTTCGTCTGCAGCACATGTATCCCAATCACTTGTGAGAACCTTAGTAAGAGTTCATTAGCACTCCACACTGACAAGGGGAGGTTCTTGAAGTTCAGCGATTTCCTCAGAATCGCGGATCAGTCAAGATCTGAATTCTTCTAAGATTATTTTTGTAGTATCATTCTTTTTTGATTCTTTTGACTAAGATTTTATCGTTTGAATAAATGGTTACCCACGCTGAGGAGATATATTGTGATTTTAGAAAGCCGGAGGGTGACACTTGTAGACGTCATTTTGGGAGACGGTCAATTCGGATACGGCACATTTATGCAGGAATAGGATGACTCTCTGTTGTCCTTTTCAAATCGATAATAAGGGTTTGACATTGATTGCCTAGTTCATTGACAATGGATGATCTTCGGACCGCCGGCGTCTCTGTTCACAGCCACGGATGGGTAAACGGGACCTCAAAATGAGAACTCACATAGACAAGGATAGGATTATGAAAAGTTCGTAAGCAATTTTCAACTTCTTAAAGTTCTCGTCTTCCCCTGAATTGGGAAAATTATTTCATCACAATGCACACAGACTGCAAATCCTTACTGGTGTGAAATAAATCTTCAGGCAATTAGGGCTCAAGGGTGTGCGAAATTATTGGCAGGGTGGAGTGATGATTCAAAATAATAAACAAATGACATATATGACTAACCTTGCTGTGGGGGCGCCGATTATATAGTGCGCGGAGTTGGAATTTGGTGGGTACGTTTGTACTGGGTGGTCAACAATACAAACACATCAAAAATTCAAGCGAATGAGCAATATTTTGGTTATGAACAAGACCAAATTGTGTGGCGGAAGCAAGGTTCATATATAACAAGTTCGGATTGAGGAATGTAAACGAAACCTAACAAAGACTCCGATCGAATCGTAATTGTAGAAGATAGCATAATGAACCCAAAATAATAGTGGACAAACTCCGTTTTCATAAGTAGAGCGTTTTTGCTCATCCCCCCCAACAAAAAATTTTGTTAGGCGGTTAGTAGATGGACTAAAAAAGTCCATTTTGGTATGAAACTTGAGTCAAGGTGGTTTTCAAACTTTTACTCCGCCTGATACACCAATCACAGAACCATCAAAAGCGTGAAAAATGATAGGAAATTCTTCCAAGACTTAGCAAGGCGGAATATGCCTTACATTGCACCCAAGCTTAATTGCGGAATCGATCGTAGTCCAATTGCGCTCTTAATCGATGTATTTGGTGGCGAACACAATATATAATGTTTCGTGCTGAATACTAAAATGGTCACAACGGACAACTGAAGCTGTGAAATTTTGACCACTCCTCTTATCTAGGTCGAACGGAAAGATATTTGATAACGCATTGGCCCACACAGTAGGGAGGTATCACCATCTCTTTAGAAAGAAAAGTACTTTCTGCGACTCATCGTAGGGACCATTCTAAAATATCTGGAACACAATCCCACTCTAAGTAACAACCTTGGGAATATGTTCACGACAAAACTATTTCTTCATGTATTCTTTCTAAAAATTGAGGGGATCATGTTAAACTTCTCTATATGGGGGATTGAATCACCAAAGCTAAGTAGTCAATATACAAATTTTATTTTGAGGCAATTCCACATAAGCAGTCTAATGGGAAACTTTGTTCCTTATTTGTAAAAAGTCTTCATAGGTTGACTTTTAATGGATGTCAACTTTGGTTTTCAATAGAATTCGGGTTCTAGTCATTATTAATCCAGCATTATGACTTATAGTCCGGTTCCTGTACCAACAGGAATTAATAAAGTCTTTAAAGTCTACGTAACATTGTGAGTTTACGAATAGAAGTAAGAGCATGTGCACCTTCAATTCGTAGCTATAGTTGCTGCTATAATATCAAGTACCAGAAGATAAAGTTTGAATAATTTCAAATCATATTTCTGCTCTGAGACCCATACTAATCGGTAATACCAGGGACTTTACAATGTCATTCAGGGAGTCAACAGCAGATATAGCTATTTCGGCATAATCATTTAAACTAAAGGTTCTTGTGGTTAGAAGAGAAAAAGCATATTTCGAGGGGCCAAGGTTATGTCAGTGTCCCACCTTTTGGACAGAAAGATAGTAGCTCTTTCGCGAAAGCATTTTATTAAGTATTATTAAGAAATACCAAAAATATAGTCTCTTAAGTAAAACTAATCTGCCCCTTAATTATTTATAAGCATAAGTAGAGGAAACGCTATTCTCCCACTCATTTTGAAGTAGAAGCTACTGAGTAATGTTCCACATAAATCAAATTACACAAAATTACTTCATGATTTGTGATAATTGGAGATTCAATACACATCTCAAGATAAAATGATATAAGAATGAAATAAAAACATAGTTACTAAGATATTATTTGTAAACATTACACAACCTTTTGTTATTTAAACGTCTAGGAAAACATATTCATGTTCCACGTAAATCGAAAGAGCTTATTAAGTTATTTATAAAATATAAGGGTTCTGTAGGGGGTGGTAATAGGATCTTTAGTTAATAGTCCGTAAGTAAGTGGTCTCTGGGTCGGGGAATTCATGCAGGCATGATGTGTGGGTACTTCTGCAATTTCCCAAAAACAAATATCATTCGTACAGAAGACAGTTAATTAATCTAAATAAATATTATGAACAATGATTTCCGAAAAGATTTATCACCCATACCTCCCCGAACTTTAAACATGTCCCAAGCCCCGGGAACGGCGAATCGGCTTTGAGCACCAACATCAACACCGAAAAGTGACCCCAAACCTAGGTCCTTGATCAAGAAACTTGAGCCTTCACACCCGCACTTTGGTCTAATAACCTAAACCATAGTAACTAGGTATGTGAGTAGGGGTGGTCCGGGGTTAGAATCAAGAGTTTGAAGGTCAATTGAGAAAGCCGAAGTCCCATATGAGGATCAAGAGTTGAAGGTTCGGGTTGAACTTAGGTCCAGGGACAGTCGGTGAAGGTTAGAAATAAGATTTTATGAACCCAAAAGAATTTTTTTGAAAGTTGTTTGTTATAAACTTAGGTTGAATCACCATGTATCAAAATTTTCAGCCCCATCAACGAATTTAAATTATTTTTTTTAAACATAAAAAACCTTATTACCCAAGCTCCCTCCTTCAATTCAAGCCTAGTGATCACTACATAGAATAATCTGCCTTCAAATCTAAAGGTTGGTAGCTAATCTAATGCTACTTAAACAACGTGGATTGATTAAACGAATCTAGTGATGAAACCGCAGTCACAACAATCGCTTGAAAAAAACAACAAAAGAACAAACCAAAATGTGGTGGTTTTTTTAAAAAAAAAAAAAAAAAAAAAAAAAAAACACATTAACAAATCATATTTCCAATTAGTATGGACAGAGAAAAACACAAAACCACTATATTCATTTATTTATGGATCAACGTTTCACAAAGTTTGACCTAGATAAAAATTTGCCATGACCAAAAAAACCCCCGTGTTTAGATAAGTATATACTTGCAAGTTGTGCAAAAAAAAAAACCGTCTACATAGAAATGTGTGGTTGGTCATGTCTCGCTGTGACTGAACGCTGCACATAGTGTACCATTGCGGCTACTTTTCAAATTGAAGAGACTTTCTCGTAGACCAATCTTATAACGGTTGTTCCTGGCAACCAACAGTGTATTATTATGTGTAATTTTTAATCTTGAGGCTCGAGTTAGTTAGTCCCTCTGAAAAGGAAGTCGGCCTTTGTGTACGGGCACCAACAAGTAGGTCAAATCTTTTGGATAGGAGAGTCGCCTTATCTTAAGAAAGCATTTTATTTCATTGTGAAAATCTTAGTTGGGGATACTTAATAGGGATGACATATACCGGTGAGAAACAAAAATCCTTATCCTTTACTTCAATAGGAAAAGTTACCGATAACAGGTTTTTATATAGACTAGATGGATGATAGTATGCCTATATAGATATATACGTGTGTTAAAGTAAAGCTTCTTACCACTTGCATTTTTTGGCTTAATTGAGAAATTTCCAACCAAATTTTGATCAAATAAATCTAAATTGATAAGAATATCCAAAAAAGCCTTAATATAAAAGAACACATCAGTTGAGGGAACAAGGGGGTGGAAATAGAAGATAAAAGGCGTCATCTATGAACATTGGAATAACCAAACAAGTTAAAGGCTGTTTCTATGTACTTATGCGGAGGGAGGAAGGCCGAGGACCGGGAAAGAATTAAAGGGAAAGAGTAGTATCAATTCATATTTAAGAATTATAAATGATAGCTCCAAGTTAGAAAAATGCAGCCATGTATTGATATCTATATAAATTGAGTCATGCGCCTCATCCTACATAATAGTGTTGGGCCCCCACTCACTTGTGTAATATTTAATGCCTTTTAGTTTGAATTAATTTAAATCCTAAACCGTAAGGCTGACGCCATCCCAAGGGATCTGTTCAAGTTGAATAATCCAAAGTTCATGTTCTGTAATCTCTATCTCTTTTAGAAAATGAATATGCTTTTCAGACAGGTATTCGGTTTCAACTATTTTTCTTCATATTTAATATTTATTTCCTAGTAAAATACTCAGGTACATACTATAAAAATTTTAGAATTAAATTAAGTGATATGGTCAACTACAGTAACTGATCTGTTAAATTAGTCAAGCCCTTTAGTTATTAATTAAGTTGTTTTTAAATTGGAATCGTAAAAATAATAAGTCGTATAAAAAAACATATTATTGGATAATTGGCTGTGATGATAAATTGGTTTAATGTGGATTGCGTATAGTGATTTCACTAATTTGGTTTTATATACGTAGAAAGGAGATTGTGTTTGAGTTTTTCTTCTTAATTAATTCAATAATTACATTAACAGTAACACATACTGTTAGTTTTATACGCATGTCAAGGATGACAAAACTTCATTGGACCTTACGGCGGGTAGTCTGAGGTTCACTATGTGGTAATTCTTGATTGTCTGCCATAAGTTGGTTATTAATAACCTGTCGCAATGTTGCTTTTGAAACAGATGTGTACTGTATTGTAATTTATCAAGTTATGTTATTTACGGTTTATTTGATTTATAAACTATAAGAAACACCAGATAATATATGGGATATTTATTAGGAACATGTATGAAAATTTTGATAAAATAAGTTTCCTTGTGAGAATTTCATACTAATCCCCAGCAATTCAACAGTATTTTTGTTCCCCCCAGGTCACTATCATTTCTCAATCATTCTTTTATGAATTTTTAATCATTGCACACTAATAATTGTGAAGGCCAATATCTTAATAGTTTTTTATACCATAATTTGAATATGGTAGACACTGATAGCGGCGAAATCAAAATTGATTAAAATTAAAAACAGTTTGTAAACACCGAACAACCTACCAATACAGCGAGGGCTAGTTTCTTATTCGTAATGAAGAGTATGTAAGGATACATAAATTCCCAAAAACCCTTATTGCATCAACGAAGCATTTTTCCCCTGTGTCGTCAAGTACACCAGTTTGGAATTGGGAACACGGCAACGTTTGAAAGTTTGAATAATAAAGAGCAATGGAAAATGGGTTATAAATCGTAAAAACTACCATACAGAATATGTTGCCCTACCTAAGCCCCCTATTTACACTACTGACACAATTTTAGTCTTACGATTATTACGATGGCCTCGTTACAATTGAGTATATTTCGCAGGCCGCTAGGACGCGGAACCGCTTAAGAGTGACGTGGCTACTTTGTAGCCTTTTGTAGAACAAGATCCAAGGGCTATTACGTCATTTTCTTTGACGAAGGCAGATTACGTAATTATTGGAATAGACGAGGGCAGTTTGATTATAGACTCTGTTTAGATGAGTTGTATGCAAGTTGCATGAAAAAACCTCTATTTCTAGGAAAGATTAAACTAACACAACTAGGCCACAGTTTATCATTACGGAAAGTATATTTAAGAAAATATTTTTAAAAATAAATTACTTATTTCTTTTTTCCTTTTTTACAAAAGTGACATTTTAAAAAATAAATTAAAGTAGCATTTTTAAAGAACGGAAAAGGTCCTAAATTACTCTTGAAGTATTAAAATGGTATAATATAAAATTACCCCCCTCATCCAACCTATTGGCTCCAAAATGCTTTTTTTCATCCCACCTATTGGCTCAAAAATACCCTTATCATCCAACCTTTGGGTTCAAAATTGACCACTTTTTAATTTTTTAAAAATTAAACTCATAAATATTTTTAATACTTGGCGTTCAACCTATTGTTATAATTTTAATTATAATATAATTTAGAAACTAAAACCCACTACCCAACTATCCACTAACTAAACCTCACCCAAATAATAATCTAATTATACATCAAAATCTCATAAACATACTTAAAACAAATGAAATTATAGATCCTGAAAATGACATCCAAACATTTTATTCGAGTCCGAATCGAAAGCCTCCATTAAATTTAGGTGAGCCGCTAATTATAAATTATAAAATAAGTTAAATTATACAAATAGTTGAGCAACCAATATTTTAAATAATGAGTGTGTGGAAATAGTCAAAATATAAAACCGTTAAATAAGTGGTCAATTTTGAATCAAAAGGTGGATGACAAAGGTATTTTAGACCCAATAGGTGGGGGAGGTGACAAGGGTATTTTGAGAGCCAATAGGTGGATGGAGGGTAATTTTATACCATTTTCAATACTTTAAGGATATTTTAGGACCTTTTCCGTTTAAAGAATAGAATTTCTTTAACCCTTGTTTCAATATTAGTTAGACCTTACTTTTAATTTAAGTTGTTGAAGTTTGCTACCATTTCATTTAAAAATTTAAATTGTTATGAAAGAGTGAGTATATTATCAACATGCCTCCTCACATGCACGCTTGCTTCTTTTTTATAGGCTAAAAATATAAGTGATAGTGAGATTCATTCGCAATACCAAATATGTAAAATAACATAATATACCCCTCAAATTTGTTATTAAAATGATTCACATATAATTTTATCGATACAAAAATGCCTAACATATCTAAATTATTAATTAAAAAATTACATTTTAATCATAAAATCTATTAGGATTTGGATATATAATTTTTTTTAAAGAAACTTAAAAATAATTAAGACGTTAACTACAAAGGAAGAATAAACTTTATATTACATTAGAGGTTTCAAAATATTATAAAATAGTGCTTATTATTGTACCATATAGTTCACCTTAAATTGTAACCGACTAATATTTAATAGAACATATCATTTTTCTCTTTATATGCATTTTGTATATATATGCATCTATCACCATTTGTATTTGTAAAGACTACTCCATCCTCACCTCTCTCCTTTGGAGAATAAGAGAGCAATAAAAATGCCTTGTTCACTTCAGCTGCAGAGAATCAACCCCACAACCACCACCACTCTCGCCGGAAACTTCCACAAACCGCCTCAACCGACATGGATTATCCCGGTGCAGTTCTCCGTCCCTAATAATCACTTACATTACCACACCCACGCTGTAAGCCCCAACCAGTGCTGCTCCGCCGTGGTGCAGTCAATCTCCGCCCCGATCCACGCCGTATGGTCACTAGTCCGCCGATTCGACAATCCGCAAGCGTATAAGCATTTTCTCAAAAGCTGCCACGTCATCGTCGGAGACGGAAACGTCGGCACTTTAAGGGAGGTTCAGGTAATTTCCGGCCTCCCAGCCGCCTCTAGCACGGAGAGATTGGAAATCTTAGACGATAAGGAACACGTGATCAGTTTCAGCGTCGTCGGCGGAGATCACAGGCTGAACAATTACAGATCGGTGACGACGCTGCATCCGGCGGATGATGAAAACGGAACGGTGGTGGTGGAATCGTACGTAGTAGATATCCCAACAGGGAATACAAAGGAAGAAACGTGTGTATTCGTTGATACAATTGTACGTTGCAATTTGCAATCGCTAGCGCAAATCGCTGAAAACACGCCTACAACTAATTTGTAATCATGGTGACTATTTAATTTTGTATATTTCTTTTAGTCCTTCGATTGATTTTTTTTTTTTTGGAGTTGTGATAGATCGATGAACTTTTTGCTTAGGTGTAATCACCTTAGGTTATCTCCTAAGTTTCATTTATTAGTGAAAAATATTTCCAATTTCGGTTGAATGTTACTGTTCGAATTTATTTTTTCCTTCACAATGATATACTGTAATATCAAATTACGTGTACAGTGTTGCTATAATAGTTAAGGAAAAATTACATAAACAGACGTTTTATTTTATAATTATCAATTTTAAGTATACTTTTAATTTATTACCATTTTTGTCAACTTTTAGCTATATTAACTTAAAATATTTTAGAACACATTTATTCCTTTTTTATACAATTTTTAAACCAAGTAAAAACGTATTCGCTCATAAGTCATATCCTCTCTCGCTCTTTTCTTTTTCTTTCTCCTTCTCCTCGCCTGTTAAAAAAATTAGGGTTTTTATTTATTTTTTCTCCATTTTTCTGCACAATTTTTAATGGAAGAAGTCCGTATTTAGTGAGGGATATTGATAATTCGAATTCGAAAGTTTATAGAAGAAGTCGAAAGAAGCGTCAAGTTTCGTCTTCTACTTCTATGGATGAAGTTTCAAGTTTTAGTTTGGAATCTCACAAATATCGAGGGAGCAGAACAATGAGGAAAGAACAATGAGGAGAAGAACATTGAGGAACATAACAAGAAGCAAAAGAAAGGTAAAAAAACGGTGAAAGTGGTTTTTAACCCAATGAAGAAAGACATAAAAAAAATGTGTTTAATTTGACATTACACGAAGAAACTCGTTGACAGTGATGATGATTTGAGGATTTACCTCCTCAATTTCAGACAAAACGTTTGGAAATTTTGAAAAATAAGATGGATTGGGAGAAGACAAAAGCCGGTGAATAATGGGAAAAACATGAACGTTTTACCTAAAAATGTCATCTACCAGAGAGTAGATATCTGTATGTGCTCCACCAGTACTTCTTAGTTATTGTTGGTTTTAGCTGGTTGTATGCTGATTGCTGTGTTTTCTGTTTTTTTAATGTTAGTAGTGAAATTCATCTTTAATTCAACTTTAGTATGACACAAGAAGTGAATAGAGCAGGTAGGATTCTGAGTGCTGACCTTAACTAGATTGGATTTGAGTGTCCTAGTCTATCTCTGGAGATCTGTCCAATTTCACGTTACAGAACTATTGTCATGTTAGTTTGTTATTGTCTTACTAGTGTTGTTTTACTTATCATTCCTTCTCAATATGATTATAAATTAATAATTAGATTTGACCATTAACCTGTTTATATTAGTTTTTCTTTCTGGTGGCGAATTGATTTGTCTTATAACTGCATTTCTGTAATATTTTTGATCAACTTTGTGAATAGCTCTTAGAGAGGAGAGTTGACTTGTGAATGTATGATGTGTTGGTGTTGCCAAGCATTAGGATAACAAACATGCTCCCTCTCACTCCTTAGTATCCCCCTTAAACTTTTAAGGGCAGAGCACGATATGAGTTATGCCTTTAACGATATCATGTTTAGGTGCTTGGTTTGAAGTTTTGAAGTTGATAGTGTTTCTCGTTTTGGAACCAGAAGGATTCATTGTTGTAATTGAACTTGATCATATTTTATTCAATGATTACTACTTTATTTGACACATAGTAGCGAAATCATACTCAAATTCTCTTTATTATGTAGTAACACATTTTAAAGCCATGTGTAATGCATTAGGTCGGATCGTAAATTCTGAAAAACAATCCTGGGTTGTGTATATTTCGAGTAGGGGTGGTCATGTTACACTAATCATAGTGTCATTGAACAAATCAAAACTATCTTATCTGATAAAACAACTTGAGTTGTTTAGGAATAAATGTTGAGGTACTTTCTTGACCTCAAAATCGCGCACACAACTAAACTTATAATTGTCTTATAAATAGAGAGTTTAAAAACACACCAGGATGATTGTGTTGCTATGAAATAAATACACAAAGTTGTTTTTTGGTCTTAGAGAATTTGGGATAGTTAAGGGCTAAAATTGTGGTAGTGATGGCACTTCTATCAATGTTCCAATCTAGATGTAGTTTGATGAGTAGTTATTTTCCGGAAAAAGTCACGTCCAAAGAGTCATCTACGTGCACTTTTTTAGCTTAAAAAATTCATAGATGATGATTCAGCTGTTTATGGCTGTTCTATACTTCATTAATAAATTTGTTATTTATTGGAGACAACGACTACCAAATTAGCAAAGAGATTTTACCGTGTGGAAAGTGGAAAATTCAATTTATATCCGGTGGGGTCGATGTATACAAAACGGTGTTGATTCTGTGAGACATGAGCTTAAGTCAACACATAAGTACTATAGAAGGGGTGGCTTGCCTCTGCTCTCCAAAATTTGGATATGTGAGTGGTTGTTCAAAGGTGATGAAGATATAGCTATCGTGTTGTTGATTCTATTCCAAGAATCTTGAATTGGAAGGACAATGCAGAAAGTGCATGGTTTAAATATATTGAAAACAGGTCTTTCATGCCTACAAAAAATAAAGTATTTGTACAAAGTTAATACATTTTATTTACATTGTTTTTGGAATCAATTACTATCATAATGGTATTTTGTGTATTTGATTTTTCAGTTTGAGACATAGTGGCCAGTGAAGATGAAAGTATCCAAATTCAGGCTTCCTGAAACTCGTGATTAACAGTTGAAATTTTAAAATTGGGAGCCTCAAGGATCAAGTCACGGCTAGAATTTGGACCAATGAAGTCATCAAATTGAGAAAAAGAGGCTGAAAAGTATACACAATAATACTTTGGCTTTTTATTTTAAAACTGTTATTTTTAATATTCTGCGTAATATGCTTTCATATCTATTAGGTATGAAAATAACAAAGCGCTTCTGATTGAAGAGAAAGAAGATTGATTTAGGACTAAATCAAAATCAAGAATTTGTTGGTTGTGAACTTCAAAACAAATAATTCTTGGAGGATATTCTTTGATGTTGCTAAGAGTGGTGTAGGAACTCTGTTATTCGAGAGGAAGTCAAGGAACACATCTACGAAGAATGCTGGCGAGACATTTTCGCGTGGTGGATTAGCTTTTAATGGAGGTTTCGTTTATTTTTCCGTACATTTCTGTTATATTCAAATATAATTTTATATATATAGTTGTAGTTTTCCACTTAATATCGAAGTGACACGAATTTGATATTTCATTTCCAGTTACTTGATATATTTTTTATAATATCGTTAATTGCAATACAAACATTTTCTCCCGTGTTAATGCATTGTAAATGGAATCGAGAGAGGGACTGATGATATGTTATGGGATCAAATCAAAATGAAGAATTCAAGTGCTTAAAAATTCAGTGAGATTTTTTGATGTTGAAATGTTGAAAGAGTCTCAAGTAAAAATAGGTAATGAAGGATTTTATACAGATATATTACTATTTCATTATTAATCTTATGTATTTTAAATGTTTGTTAGGTAAAGATGGAAGATGTTGCAGGAATGCTATTGAAACAAAGTTCTGTCGAGGGTGTTGCTGATATACATGATAGTCATTTTCTAACTTCAACTAAAACTTCTTTCGTTTTATTTTGATAACCTTATTAAAATATTTATTCAATACAGTCCCAGAGGCAACTGAGGGAATACAGTTGGGGTGAAACCTGATGGTAGTAGTAAAACAACCCAACATAAATAAGTGTTGCATCTGTTGATTTTGTAAATTAATCAATATATCTATTATAGGAAGAGACAGAGAGGATTGCAAAAACCTTTGCCTACTTTGATGACTTTATTACTTGATAAAGATCTTTCTCATATCAATTAGGACTGAAAAATCTTAGTCTATAAAAAAGAGCCCATGTTGATCAAAACAAAAGAAAGTGTCACCGGAGAAACGTGGCAGAAAGAAAAATCCAGGAAGGTTAAACATCTCCCCGTCACAACCTTTTTGAATCTGAGGAACTTTATGGGGACACGTCAGATTTTAGGGACAAAAACATCCTTTTTATATGCAATCGGGAGGAGATGATGAATCTGATTTGATCGATTATTTCACTAAGTGGGGCTTTATAAGCGGTACAAAAAAAGGTATTTATTTGATGTTTTTGGGATAATTTTCCTAATCATAAATATACAAGGATAATTCAACTTGTTGGAACGATCTGTACCTCTTCTTTAGTTCATATGTGCCTCGTTTTTAGTTGTTCCTGATCTCGATTTGAGTATTTTTTTTAATTTTGTTTTGTTTTGATAGGGGAAAGAAAACCTTATACACAGATTGCTCTTAATGTTATCAATCCAGCATTTGATTGTGTATGTGTACGGTATAAAAAAACTCTGATTTTTTAAATTGGCACATTCTGAACAACAATGGTGTTTATGTGTGAGGTTTGTTGTATAAATTTTCGTTGGACGTTAAATTTCTTGATTCTTTTGTTTCTTAATTTTGAGTTTTCCTTTGTCTCAACTAAAAATCTTTTGTTTAGTTGTGTAGATAGATTGTATTTTTTCTTATATTGAAGCTCTTTTTTAGTTGTGTGAATTATAATTCTCTAGCTGCAAGTCCATTTTCTTTCTGTTCTGTGTTCCTTAGTCTCTGTATTTCAAGGGGACAAAGCCTCAGGATATTGAGACAATGACGAAACTGTACTAACAGTGTGTTGTCATTTCTAGATTCAATTATGTTCTGGGTTCATTTATTCATTAAGAATCCACGATATGCATTATACAGGAGCTAGAAGTATTATTATAAAAATGTCAGCTTCAGGAAGTTACGTTGTCTCTAAGTTTTTATGGTAGAATTGAACATCTTCATAAGTTCTATCACTGTTCTATTTCACTAATATGTGATGAATGAGCAGGTTGGGGCAAAAACAAGTTTTCCCTTAAATTTGATGTTAAGTTTCTGCAAAAAACCTTTTAGACGATTACTTTGTAATTCAATGAGCAAATTTGAATTATTTCTTGAAAAAAAGGCCACATTATTATATCTTTTATAGGTATATATATTTTAGTACTCAATTTAGTCCATTAGAAATTAAATTTAAGGTCATTGTATCTTTAATGTTTGTTGTTGAGACTGTTTCTTCTTACATTTCAATCTTTTTTTGCAGCATATTGTTGATGTCCATTTTCTATTACCTAGAAAAAACCAACAGTAATGTTCGTTTTACGATGCCGATTGTGTTGTTTCAAGACAAGATACCAATTCTTTCTTTAAACTTTGTGATGGCTTATGAGGATAAGAAAATTTGTACAAGTTTTAGATTCTTGATATTTGCCGTATATCAGGTGGACGTTGTTTGTTGGCAAGCTACCTCGTGAGATAAAGCCTGGATTTGTTCTGGTCCACTAAAATCAAAGAGAATTTGTCACTGAATTTTTGTGGTGTTTGATATTGGGCAAGGTCTTTGGAGTGGACGATTCATTTCCGTCTAGGGGTGGGGTGAATTTAGAGGTAAAAAAGTAAAAATATTGTGAGAGATTTCTGTGTTTTACCATATTATTAAGTGTGGGTAAGTTCTAGATAAGCGTCCTGAATGAAGGCAACACCAAAATACAGTGAGATAATGAGTTGAGAAAATTGAGTTTCATTCATAACTCTAAATGTGTTCCCAACAAACAGAGGATTCGCTGGAAGTTATCAAATAGATATTTTTGTTTGTATTAAATGAATTTTGGATAATAAATTTATATGAATTTGTAGGGATTTGGGTTAGGTTTCGTTTTGCTGCATTTGCGGAGTTAGGTAAGTAATGGCAACATATTCTTAACCAACAAGTAAAGGCAGACATTCTCCGAAAGAGATTTGAGAGCTATATTATGGGAATTGCAAAGAGGAAGAGCAGCGAGTGACCTTCAAGTGAGGACGAAAGAACCAGTTAGATACAGGAATAGAGTTAATTAGTTAGTATGACTATGAAAAACTATATAATGTTAAAACAATTTGTAGTATAGTTACTATGGCTATGAAAACTGTTATGATCTATTGTTTGTAAGTCTTGATTTCTATACCTAATGTGGGTTTTATATGATAAGTTCCTTTGAAGTAGTTTTTCTTTGTGTCATTATGATGTTGTCATGGTTTAATTGTTTCAGGATTTTCAAGTGAATAGAGCATACTCACACTAACCTTTAAAAATTCCACAAGTGAAGTAAACTGAATTAATCTATATTACACAAATGGTAACAGCTGGATTAAACCTGATAAAGTGTATTTACACTGCTAACAAGGGATGTAAACCTAAGCTAAAGTGTATACACAAAATAATAACAAGTGAATTTAAACTTTTGAATTAAAGTGATATGACACAATATTAACAAAACCAAAAACATACCAAAGCCATCACCCAAATTCCTAACTGAACAAAATATCAGCAAGACATTTCCAAGCCTCAAGACAACTTGGTCATTCCAGTAAACTATATCATGTCATTAGATATAATATCAAAGTAACTTATAACATAGAAAACATTCCAGTAGACTGAATAACTGAGATTTGACAAAACTAATAAAGCATCTATTAAAGTGAATAACACGAGATTGAGAGCAACTAAAACTATACACCATATAACCGGACATGATTCAAATTTGCCTTGATGGAGAGGTTAATGAGCTTCTAAAACAAACTTTACTATAAAAACAAATTTATGTTTTTTATTCTTGATCATAAGGCTGACATTTTGCAAGTCTTCCTGTTGTGATCGTTTGGCCAAATTGTTTTGCCATGTAATTTCCCTTTGAATCCCATCTTCTATCAGTTGAGTATGTATTTTATTTTTTGCCTTCCCGGAGGTCACTTCAATGAGGTGGAGTACAACATCTTTCAAGAACATGTGTTGAGGTGTTCCATGCTACTTTCAGTTTGCAAGGGATCCATTGAAAGGGACTATGTCAACAATAATTTTTTCTTGTATTTAGCAGAACAATATTTCTTCACAACCTGTGTGTTTATTGTTTTCAAGCGGCTAAAGCATGTGCGTACCATGAGTAAACTCATCCAATTGAAATCTCCCAAATGTGCATGTACATTGGTGAAGACTACGTAAATTGGTGATAATACCATCAAGTACAGGTGTATACACATATTTATTTGTCTCTCAACCTATGAAAGAAAAATATTCAAGAGGATGTAGATATGAATCCGAAGAAAAAAATATACAAACAGATTCAGGGAATACCTTAATTTCTCTGATGCCAGTTTATTACGGCCGCCAATAATTTTCATACTTTTTACAAGGTGAAAAACGGAAAATGTCACTTTGATATGTTATTTTTATTTCATTTTTGTACAAAGTGTGTCTCATGAATTCCAAGAGTTGCAAGACTGTAAGAACTTTGGCATGTCTTGTTCGTGAATTGATGATTCTGCTATATTTGATGTCATCATCCAAGTTCGTTTATCAGCTTGCACACGCGGAATTTGTGGTATTCACAATGTTCAACAAGTCATCTGTGATCCTCTATCTAGTCTTCTCAATCATTGTCAACATGATTAAATTCTGTCATGATGGTATGTTTTTGCCCATAGAGTAGAACAACTCAGTGACCCCTTTGTTGACTTCTCTGAAATTTTTCATTATGGTTTTGCAGTAAGTGCTACATACACGCAAAATAGAAGACGTCATCATAAACCTGTTGAACCCCCCACACCTGCATTAATAATGCTTGCATGCTATCGGAAAGGACATGATACACAATCTCTTGTTTTTGATCCAGATATGCATCTGTTAATTGCTCAAAAAAACACCTCCAAGCTGAATCATTCTATGAAACGACAATAGCATAAGGAAGTGGCAATATACTCCCTGAATGTACACTTGTTTTGAATCAATTTAATAAATTTTTACTGCAATTATAATTCATTTAATAATAGTCAAAAAATTCAATATAGAAACACTAGTATCATATTCGAAAGTGACCTGCGCATATGATGGTATTAGCGGTTAGCAGTGTCCCTTTGTTGCTCCTTTTAAGAAAGTTCCATCAACACCTACAGGTCCCCTTTTGTTATTGCTTCTTTTAAGAAAGTTCCATCAACAACTACAATTGATCTACAATATTCCAATTCTTTATCGAAGTGAAACAAAGCACAAACGCCATATAAAAAAATGGTCATCCTCTGAGTTGTGAAATTTGTTGAGAACCAGGGTAGTTGCCGCGGAGTAGAGTATGTGAAGGTACTGGGCAATTTGCAAGATGAATTGGCTCCCCCGGATTCATTCAAGAGCCTGCTTCTTAGCTTCCCAAGCTGGCATTATATGGAGCGCACACATATTCAGCTAACTATTCACGTTTGTATGTCTTTTGGTGTTAAATAACATCTGCTTCAACATATTTAACCACAGTAGTACTCCCAACAACACTTTAGTCTCTAGTCTGCCGATAATGAATTATGTAGCAACAAACATGTGTGTTCACTTCAAAATTCTCTAATATGAAAATTTCATATTTGTCAACGATTGTGAAAGTCGTAAACTCAACGCAGCTTTATCCTAGGCACTGTATCGAATAGCGGTAGAAAAATATTAATACACACTATAATTAAAGTGACTTGAATTTAGGTCTTACCTTATTTGCGCTTGATCTTGTGTCTTGATTAAAAGGATTAAGCAGGAATGTCTTTTCTTTTTGTGCATAAGGGGACATATTTATTCTTATACACCCCTGATCTTTTTCAAATAAGAGTGATGGGGATTAAAATGAGCCTAGTAGTGCTAATTTCTAGTCATCAACTTACTCAACATGGATTGATTCGATCCAATTAACCCATTGCTTCATCAATACCATTAAATGTATTAGAGAAGTAATGAATGGTATAACCAGCAATATATTCTGAAAGTGTCTGCTGAACACAAAGTGAAAGGGCTGCAGCATTAGTCTCCAAGTTGACTGGATCAGTTGTATGTGAATTATAAAGGGTATTTGCCATACTCGATGTTCCTTTTAGTTCAAGATTATACCTTTACCCCCATATCGTTATGATTTGAATTGGAGGAGACCTTTCATCAATTTTATATCTGATTTCAACTTTGCTTGTTGTTGTTGTGTATATTGACAATGAGTAGCAATGAAAGAAACGAGCGGTGCAAACGTTTGACTTGTGTGAGCAAACACACCATCTTCACGTGTTAATATATGTTGCTAGGATCCCATCGTCCATTGAAGAAAGTTAACCGCTTATTTAGTCATTATTTTTTCTGCACATCATTAAAAGAGGTATTACTAATATACAATACTAGAGAAGAGACATATATTATTAATCTGCTAGAAGAGAACAACTTTGATAAACAACTGAATTTAAATTTGATAAAACCTAATTAAAAATTTATTATACAAATGCTAACAGGTGAATTAATGTAGCTATTGTGATCATGGCAGCATATTAAATAAGTCAGAAATTGAATTTTACACAAATTCTAACACGGTGAATTAAACCTGAACAAGAAGTGTGTATTCACAGATGCTAACAAGCCAGTGAACTAAACTGAAGTGAATTTGGAATACACATATGCTAACAAGTTGAATTAACATGAATTAAAGTTGGTATTATAAGATGCTTAACAAGTGAACTAAACCTGAATTGAAGTTTGTGAATTACAAGATCTAAACAAGTGAATTACACATTAATAAAGGTTGTATTATAACAGATGCGACAGATGAATAAACCTGAATTAACGTTGTATTACACAGAAGATGATAACAAGAAATTAAACCTGAATTAAATTAAAGTCGTATTACACAGATGCCTAACAAGTGAAGTAAACCTGCCAATTAAAAGCTTGTATTACACAGTAGCTAACAAGGGAATTAAATCTGAAAATTAAAGTTGTATTACACAGATTGCTAACAAGTGACTAAAATTGAATTGAAGTTGTCTTACCCCCCCACAGATGCAACAGTGATTAAACTGTATACACCAAATGCTAACAACGTGAATTAAACCGAATTAAAAGCGTATTACACAGATGCTAACAAGTGAACTAAAACGAATTGAAGTGGATTACACAAATGGCTAACAAGTGAATTAATGTAATAAGTGAAATTAAACATGAATTAAAGCTGTTTACACAAAATGCTAACAAGTGAATTAAACAGAATTTAAGCTGTATACCCACAATGTAACAAGCTGAACAAACGCTGAATGTAGTTGTATTACACAAAATGCTAAACAAGTGAATTAACATGAATTAAAGTTGTATAAACAGAGCATAAAAAGATATCATACTTATTAGAGAAGAGAACTGAATACAGACACTACAAGGAACTTGAATCAAACGAAAATCTCAACATATTAATCAACAAACAAAGGTTTTCCAAACAAAAGAAGAGAAAGAAATGAAACTTTTAAGACCACACTTGCAAGTACATTAAAGGATCGTTAGTGGCAAAGTGAGACCAACAAAAAAACACAGATGCAGTGCAAGATACCCTAAACTACAGAGCTACTCACACACACCTTTAAATTGCAAATGGCGAGAGAAAAATTGAGTCTGGCACCCTAAACGAACAGATCTTACTCAACACTAATTTAAAGTGCACTGGCGAGAGAAAATTGAAGTCTGGCATCTTAACGAACAGAGTTACTCAAACACACCATTTTAAATTTGCCAATGGCGAGAGGAAAATTGAAAGTCCCCCCGAAAAAAAAATTTCAAGCGCGAGAGAAAAAAAAATTGCAATCACGGCCCGTGGGGGAAGTGATATTTTGGGGCGAGAGAGAGAACAAAATATATGAAGTTGAAATATTCATTAAATTGAAATTTTTATCGTTAAAAAAAAATACTGACAAAACGGTAATTATTTCTTAAAAAATAGACACACAAGTTATTTACCAAGTTAACATATTGAGTAGTTTTCCGGAGATCATTTGGTTACACTACCCCGCTCTCAAAAATCGTAATTTTAAGCTGCTTATTTATGATTTTTCTTTGTTTTTGAGTTATTTATCCTTTAGGATTTTAAAAAGTGAAAAAGGATGGGGTGTAGGCGGGTGTGGCCATGGTTTTAAAATTATATGTGAATGTCATTTAGATTTTATATAAAAGTTGATTAAATTTTTTTTAAAATCACTTTTAGTTTTTTAATTAAAAAGGTTGACAAAATTAAAAAATAACTTTTCAATAAATTGAAAAAATGACATAAAAAATTTAAAAAAAGGACTTTTCTTTGGAAGTCATTAAAAGGTTTTCATTTTTATTTTGGACAATCAAAACTATTTTTTCTTGCTAACCAAATGAGCTCAATTGATTAAATCGCGTTTATGGATATCAACTTTTTGTTTGTATAAATTTATAATAATGAGGGGCGACCTCGTAACATAATTCGGGCCAAAAAAAGAAATTTTAATTAGAGGCCTAAAATTTTTTAAAACAATTATCTGTATTTATTTATTTTTCATTTTTAAAGAAATTAGTATTTACATATCTTTTTATAATGATTTTTCATAGATTTTTTTAAATTTATTATTAAGCAAGATTGATCAATTAAACATTGTGAAAACATCATTGTATTATGAATGATTATAGAATCAAAAATATAATTCTAATAAATAATAAGTTGATAAATTTTAAATAAAATATAAATAAGAGTTAAAATTACAAAATTTGATTCAAAAAGTTGATAACTTGATTACCCTACTTTAATATAAAAATTATGAAGAAATGAAAGAATATTTGTAATTTACTTTGTTCAACACTTTTCAATTATTGATTCATGTTTTTGACATAATATTACGTTAACTATCAAAGATTTTAAGAAATAGAGTACAAAGGAAGTTTAAAAGAGGTTTTTTAAAAAGTGAGGGTTTGAAAAATAAAATAATAAAATATATATATATATATATATTATATATATACACTTTTTATTATGACTAATAAAATTCTTTTTATGAAAATTAAATATGATTTTTTTTATTTTATAGAAATTTGAGGCCCTTAAAAATTGGCGGTCTTAGGCAGTGACCTAAAAAAATATATGGAAAAGCTGACACTGATAATCATATCCAAATAATTGGATAATTTTTTACTTAATATTAAATTAATTGATGACATATCAAATCAGATTGAAACTAAGAATGTGTTTGACATTACTACTAAATAGTTTATTATTAGATTCTTTTTAAAACAACATTTTAGAAAAAAATATTTTAGAAAAAAATAATAATTTGTGTTTGACTAATTCATTTGTAAAATGTTTTTTCATGTTAATGTGTTTGGCATTCAATTTTCGAGTAGGAATTACTTCCCCTCTCTAGATTAATGAATTTGTAATTCTGTTTTTATTGTTCAAATAATTAACGTTCAAAGTCAAGATTGGTGTTAATTCTTCCATTTTGCCCTTTTACTTATTAACGTTTATTATTCTTTACGAGATTGAACTAGTTATATTTAGATTTCATAAAAAGAATATAGTGAAAATCAGGATGAAATCAAGTCCTTGAATGTTTTTTCTAATTGTATTATTATTTCGGTAAATTCAAGGAATATGAAATAGAGGGAGTAATAACTACTCCTTTAAGGTATTACAACTTTCTTGAATAACAAACCACAAATTATTAAATATTAGGGGAATTTGATCACACTTCACGCAACCATAAAAAATACATATAAATTTATTTTTAAAATTAATATGATACAAGGAAATTAAATAAAAAAACCAACTATAGAAATAAGAAAATGATAGATATTACAATACAAAATATTTTTGTAGAATTAGAGCTTAAGTGAATCATATTTTTATTATCAAAGATTTTCAAAATTAAAATACTAATCAATTAAGGAGAAAAATGCATTACTTATGATAATAATACATATAATTTAAATAAACATATTTAAGACTTGATTTTTTTTCATATTTTTTTAAATGATAAATTATGTTATAAGAATCTTCCGTTCTTTCGATAAAAAGTGACAAAAATAGGGAGGAGAAAAAAGATAAGTATTTCGATGATTTTTTTTTGGATTATTTGATCCTTTTATATATTTGTATTTTTTCTCTTATTCATCAGTATCTAAAAATATTGTAACGACCTGTTAGTCGTTTTGACGCAGTAGAGTTTATTCGGTTTAATTAACTATATGAGTTGAACGGAATCCACGACGGACCTGTCATCGTCACGAAGGGGACCGTCGAGGGTTGTCTCGTTTTCCAAAACACTTAGACGTTGGAAAAAATGGGGTAACTGAGAACAAACTCTCTGAACTTTGCGACGACCTGGCAGGACGGACCGTCGTGGGCACGACGAACCTCACAGACACTTTAGTGAAATTTAGTTTCTAAACTGTGTGCACCCCGAAAAGCAGCAGGACGGCCGTCGCAGGCCACGGAATGGGCGCCGTCACAGGCTGCATGACCCTGACTGGGCGGATTTCTGTTGTAAATGCGTTAAGGGGCGTTTACGTTTTGGACTATTCCTACTTTTATAATTATAAAGTTAGTGGTGTAATGTTAATAATCAATTTACTTGGGGGTTAAAGAGACAACCTTGGAATAAATAGTGGGTTACTTTTACCATCGTTTATAATAATATATGATTATTAGCGGTAAAAGGAAAAAGGGTTTGAATAAGAAAATAGAAAGACAGAGGGAGAAGAGACAGAAGAACGAAGAGGAAAGAAAGACTTGAGGAATAGCTTGCTTGATCACAGGATTCTTTGGTGGAGGTAGGTTATGGTTTTATGGCTATTCATAGTAAAACACACTTTAATAGCGAATGATATGTATGGGTAGTATGTAAGGTCTCATATGCTAATTGTGTGCTGCATGATGTGATTATATATAATTGTGATGAATTAAGCATGATGAGCTGTTTGAATCAAACTGGAAACTCTTTGTAATGAGATGTCGTGGCCCATAAGAGAAGACTTGTGAACTAAAAGATGGGTTAATGGATCGGGTTGTCACGAACCAACCGACACGTAGTATTAGGGACGGGTCACGTTTCCGACAACAGGAATAGTGAGGATCGGGTGTCACGTTCCGACACCAGGAGAGTGGTGGATGGGTGTCAGTCGAAACAGAAAGTAGTGGATCGGGTGTAACGTCTCGACCAGGATAGTTAAAGAGGAGAATCTTGTACATAGGTTAATAACTCAATCTAAAGAAACCTGTTTTCCAACAGAGTATGGTGTGGAGGCTGAGTCCTCATAGATGCGTTTGGGTGTGGTTGTAAATGATTTCTATAATGGTTGCTATCATGTTAAGAATATTAGTTGATTATGTTATTATCTGAATATATTTTTTCTATTTGGAGTTGGCCGATGATACCTACTCAGTTACTTGATGCTCGTACTCCCCCTACTTGTATTTGTTTTCTTTGTTAATTGTGGAGGGTAGCCAAAACGTTTGCCTCGTAGATGATTACCAACCCCCCCACATCCATCTTTCTTTCCCACCTTTACAACCTTCCCTTACCGTTCTTCACTTCCCGCTCTGAACATCAACAAGTAAATAAGACCCCATCCAAAAAATACCTACCAAGAACCAACCCCCCTAGCCAGTTTTCATCACGTCAGATCTCGGGTGAGCTAACGCTTCTAGCTTGGATGGATCTTATTCTTCCATGTCTTGAGCTTGAAGTTCCGCATGGACTAGCTGTTTATTTATTTTAGCTTTCTAGATATTCTTATTTAGTAAATTTGAGGATAGACTGTTCTTGTGGTGATGATACAGATGTTGGGGATGATGAGTATTTAATTTTAAGAGTTTATTAATTGATTTCGTAATGAGTTTTAAGTCTTCCGCATTATTTTCTGTTTATATGGTTGTGAAATGTTGGGATTAGATGGTTGGTTCGCTCCCCAACCCATTTTTAGCGGAGAGTAAGTGTGGGTGCCACTCGCCGACCCGTTTTGGTCGTACAAATATATTTTCTCATATTTCATCATACTCTAAATAAATTTGTTATTAGTTATTTATTTGATAGAAAAGTGTTAAAAATAGCTTAAAATTATGTACCATTAAATAAAATATTTTGTATAAAAATTTGTTGCTAAAATATCTTCACTCTTTCACTCTATTAATAGGTTGACCCTAACAAATGTTCCGTCCGCTTCCCGCGAGTTCCCTCTGTTTACCTCTATTCTCGGCCTCTCCCTCTCCACACCCCGCAGTTTCCCCTTCCCCCCCCCCACCCCTCCCCCCCGTCACTGCAGCATTTCATACGCCCTCCCCTTACCCACTCCTCGTCCTCCCCCTTCAAAAACTCATCTTTGTATTACACCCCCGTACTATTTATTTATTGTATCAAAAAAAATTTTTCCTAATGAAATCTGTATTTTTGAAATAAAATTATAGTTTTAAAGAATCCCTTTCTTGGTTCTTTGTTTGAAATCTTTTTAGCTAAAAAAAAAAGTGGAAATAGTAATACTTTTCTTAATCTCGTTTTCTAATTTAAATAGAGTAATGTCATGTACTTTATAAATAATATTATAGTAACTTCATATTTAATTTTTATTTAGATATGATAAAATCCTTTTTTCCTAATGAAATAAAAAATTTTTGTATTACTTAATCTTTTTAAAACCGATTAAGTAAATATTTTTCTTATAGCATCGTATTGTGAAATATTTTCTTCGTGAAGTAGATAAAAATGAAATATTAACATAAGAGTGGTGCATTGCTATGTCGAATGATTTGCTTTAGTTGTTTCTTAGTTAGTGATTATTTACAAATACAAGCTAATTTTGTTTAATTGACCGGTTTGACATAGGTAAACTCGTCGAGTGAAACCTATTACACATGAATAATATATATTATAATATTAGTTAAAATCTTTTTAAAGGTATGCCTTAGAGATTTTATACTGGGAATAGAAACTCTAGGTTGATTTAGTGTTAAGCGAATTGTGTCTACTGACACCCAAATAATTTAAAATCTTAATACCGTCTATGATTAAACTTAAAAATAATTAATTTGGAACCTAAATGAATTGATAAGAACCTAAACTAAAATATATATATAGAGAGAACATTATGAAAAAGTAAAGCAAGAAGAGAAAAAAACAACACAATTTTGGTAAGGCCCTTAATCCCAAGCAAAAATGATTTTTCTACAAAGTGAAGCATTATTTTTAGCTTTTAACAGAAACCCTTCATCCCACATTTCAAAGAAGCCTTTCATCAATGTTAAAAGAAAACTCCAATTATAAAAAAAAATCTGTGAGTAAATTGATCAAATTTAAATTACTAATCAAATGCCAACTTATATTACATCGTTTGACTAAAAAATTTCTTTAATTTATTGGTAAACTTACTTAATAAAAAATTGTTGGTAAACACCCCAAAGTTTTGGGGGGTTTGGTTCTACAAACAATTTTTGGAACATTGCACTGAAATTCCATTGACCAAATTCACCAACTAACTCAATCAAATTCACACGGGGAGAGTCCACATTGGGTGGTAAATGCTCCGTTAAACAAGGCGACTCTGTATCCAAGGGGGGGGGGATTGAACTCAAGACCCACTTCCTCCCCCCCCCTGGCTTAATAGTATGGCAGGATACTTCCACTACACCTCACCTTGTTGTATTAATTTTTAAAACATTATATGAGTATTGTTTTAATAAATTTACTACTAATCGTTGTTAGTTTGTGGGGAAATATCATTCAAGTTCAATATTAGGTTAGTAATTGATTGACAATATGTTCAAAAATAGTATTGAAGAATGCGATTATTCAAAGTAAAAATTTTTTAATTTATTGATTCAAAAAATCTAAGAGCACGGATATAAATTCAAAAATATTAATATCACTTTATAAGTCTTTGAATGAAACATGCAAAATCTATGACAACAAGTTAAATTAATCTCAAATGACACAAATCATTATATCAGAAATATTAATTTGAGCACGTTTACTTAAAATATTGACCAAATCTAAATTTTGGCCAAAAGTAAAAGCTTAAACGTCTAATAGCATAAACTGAAAATGGAAGCCTCAAAATCTGAACCAACCATCCTATTAGATGTAAAATGGCCTTTCAAAACTAATTGCGCTGACGGAATTCTCATCAAAGCATGTTTGATAAAAATGTCAAGCAAAATCAAATTTTGACCAAAAATTAAAACGCCTAACAATACAAATATGAAAATCTCAAATCCAAATCAACCCTCCTATAAGACGAAAAATGACCTACCTGAGCTAACCGTGTTGACGAAATTCAGATTTGAGCATGTTCCCAAAAAAATTGTCCTAATTCAAATTTTAACCAAAAGTTAAAAGTTAAAACACTTAACAACACAAACTGAAAATAAAAGTCTCAAAAGCATCCTATGAGATCAAAATTGAACTTATATGGCTAATCGCCGGGTTGACAAAATTTAATTTTGAGCAATCCCAAAATAGTGACTAAAGGGAAAATTTGGCAAACTAAAAAGTTAAAAGTCTCAACCGGCACACAAAACTAAAAACGGAAGTCTCAAAACCCAAAGTCTCTATCTTATTACATCAAAAAATGCCCCTCAGCATCACTGCAATGACAAAGTTAATCTAAGAGTTTATCAAACATATTGACGAGAAGTTAAATTTTGACCAGAATTTATAAGCTAAAACACCCAAGGCACATACTAAAAATGAAAGCCTCAAAATCCCAACCATCCTACTAGATAAAAATGATCTTTGAAGTTACTTACACTGACATAATTCTCACCTGGGCACGTTCATAAAACATTGACCAAAGTCAAATTTTGGTCAAAACGTAAGATTTAAAACACCTAACGACACAAATAAAATATGGAAGCCTCAAAACTTGAACCAACCTTCCTATTACATAAAAAATTACATTTCAAAACTAATGACACTGATGGAGTTCTAATCTGAGCATGTTTACCAAAAATATTGAATAAAGTCAAGTTTTGATTAAAATTTAAAATTAAAATGCCTAATGACATAAATTGAATATGAAAGACTCAAACACCAGCACTGATTTACCAAAAAATTTAACTTCAATTGGTGAATTTACCAACTATTCAAATATAAGTTAGTAATTAATAATTTACACAAGAAATTTTATCTGAGTTGGTAATAGTTACTTTCCAACTAAACATTCATATGTAATATTACCACTAATAATTAAATATTTGATAAATTTTACCAATGAATAATAATCGGTTGTAATATTACAACTATTTAATGATGTTAGTAACTTATTAACTACAACTTTATCATCGGTAAATCTCCAACTAATGGATATGGTTGGCAAGTTTGTTATCAACAAATATAACACATTACATTTAGCTACTGATTTTACCAAACACATTTTATTTGGTTGGTAATTTAGCCACAAAAGCTTGTCGTTGGTAAAGGTTTGAGTTAGTAATTCCAGTGGTAATATGTTACTAAAACGATATAACCAATTTTTTATATTACCAATAGATTATATTACTTCGTAGGTTAATATTACCAACAAACGTTGTGCATTAGAAATTTCAGTTGGTAATCCATTGATAGAAGTTGCTAAATTTGATGCATTTTTTCCTGCCGTATTTTTACCGACTAAAATACTTAGTTAGTAAGATTTGGTTGATAATTCTTAGGAATTTCGTTGCTTAAGTTTTAAAAATTAATTCAATAGAAATGTTGGAATTTGTAGTTTAGAATACTAACCAACTTCAAGTTAGGTAGTAAGTCTATTGTCAGGTTGAGGTTGAGTTTTTTTTTTTGTCTGCATGGAATCACTAACTTAGTATAAATTTGGATACTATAATAATAATATTAGATATCATATTTCTAATATGAAAAATAAAATAATAATCTTTAAAATAGGAATCTGATTGAAACAAAAATTAAAATTTGAATTTATAGAGACCATAATAAAAAAGGATATCATTGGGTTATCTTAATTTGAAATTAATTTGTTAAGAGGTTATCCATATGAAATTTTTTAAAATACGATTAATAATATTAAGTAAAGTAGAGTTCAATAGGTATGCATTGTGGAGGTAAATTATTTTAAATAAACAAAATAAGAAAAATGAAGACACATTTAAACTAATGATTAAACGTTTCTTGGGTGTTTAATTTTTATTAGGGATTAGCAAGCAAATCGGCGTTTTCTCTTTTTTTACCTTCATTGGTGTTGAACAAAATTGAAAGAGGAAAAAAAATAATAAAAAATGAGACAAATATCTTGAAATAGTAAATATTGAGACTTTTATTTTGGGGAAAAGAAAAAGACGTCAAAAATGTCTTTACAACGTAAAAACTATGTGAAAAAATAAAAATATCATTCGTTTATAATTTAGCTCAAAAATATCCTTATCGTTAATATTTTGGTAAAAAATGCTCTTATAGTCAATGTTTTGGTCCAGAAATGCCCTTTTGTTTGTAGTTTGACTCAAAAATGCCCTTACTGCCAATACTTTAATAAAAAATGCACTTATTATTATTTAATGAGTCAAAATGGTCATTTTCAAATGAAATATAATATGGATAGGATCCGATATTCATTTTGTAATGAAACAAAACTAAGGGATTGATTATGTATCAGAACTGAACATACACACACGAATCTTAGAAACTGAATCACAACACGAATCAGAACTTGAAACAATGAAAAAATAATGTTTTATAGGGGCTTCTATTTCAGTCCTTGTTTGTCAGCCTATGGCCCTATTCTCTCTCAATTGCCATCCTTCTAGTTGAGGGGGAGTCACTACAGTAGCTTCCAACAACTTAAGTTGACCTCCTTCAAGTGCCAGATTGAATGTTTTCTGAATTCACGGGACTACTTACATTACCTAAAGGTCACTTTTGGCTTACAAAAAAGTTGACTGAAGAGAACTGACCTAAAGCATAGCTCTCTTCTCAAATACAAAATGTACAGAAAGGGGATTTCTGGGATAAGTGGAAAATGCTCTCAAAATCAAACCATTCCTTAAATGAGATTAATGTTATAAAACATGATTTTTTTGTATTTATGTGAAATGTCTATCATGTGGGTCATTTTAGGATAGTTAAGAGTCTTACTTGCGGGACCAAGTTAGATTTCTCCTATAAATAAGGTGCATCCTCTTCATGTAAATTCATTCATCCAAGAGAAATAACAAGTCTTCTCTTCTTTTCTCTCTGAGTTTCTTCTCTTATGCGAAGTTTATTAAACGTTATCAGCACGAGACTCTAATTTTCAAAAGTGAAGGTTAGATTGAAGAATAATAAAGGTTATTATCTATTCTTTGTTTTAATTTAATGGCCAACTTACTAAACTTAGAGTTCACTTCCTTCAAAGTTCGGGCAGGAACTACCTCTTCAGGGTGGTTGGATGCTGAAATCACCTTGATGCGATGGGTCTTGGAGACACCATTAAAGAAGGAAATAAGGCATCAATCAAAACTGTGCCCAAGAGCCATGATATTCTTGGGCATCATCTTGCCGAGATTTGAACAATCGAATATCTGACAGTTAAGGATCCACTTGTTTGTGGAAAAAACCTAAAAAGAAAGAATTGACCACTGAAGATGGTCATAAATCCAAAGGCACATATGATGGCTGATCAGGCCCCCTACACGACTTTAAGACTATACATGAGTATAAATCTGCCGTCGACCACTTTCTTAAATTGAAATATGATGGAGATTACGGTTCGTGAGATTTGATATGATGTATGTGGAAAAGACGTGTCCACTTTTCATGCCTCGAATGTGCTCTATGCAGCAAACAATATCGAGAGAAAGGTTTCAAAAAGTATTCTGAACTAATTTATCATCTTTCTTGTGGCCAGCAAAATAATTAATTATCATTGAAAAATTCATGAGAAGCGAATTACTGGATCGGAACCACTTCCTGAAGGAATGAGGCGTATACGCCCACATGCTAGGCGTTTGAAAAGGTTCGCGTCTACTCGTGGTCTCACTTATTGTCCTTCACCCCTCTCCCCCCTACCCCGCTGGGCGTGGACGTGGTCGTGATTATGGTCAAAGAACGTAATGTCTATTCTTGGCATTAATCATTCATCAAAATAAAAAGAAAAAAGAAAGGATGAGGAAAAGTGAAAGCAACTAGGGAGGTTGTTTTCGAGTGGGTAGAAGACGGTCATTATTGCACTGATTGTCGTACTCCCAAACACTTGGTTGAGCTTTATCAAGATCACTAAGAGGAAAGAGAAAAATCCCGAGGTAAATTTTATCTCTGATAAATCAAGTTGACATCCACACACTGGATGTAGAATATTCTTCGCACATCGGAAGGAAAAATATATCACTTAATTGGTGATGATTGTTGTGAACATGGAAGGTGATTTTTTTTTGGTAGTAATTATTAATAAATTTCATGTAATGATGGTTGTTTGCAGGCGGTATAGTATTTTAAATTAGTTTAGTAGTAGCTTCTTACTTGTCTTTAATTCTAAATAAAATAATTATATATTTTTCATTGATTTATTTATATGATTCTAATATGGATAGAGTTTAGCAAATACTAAACGTTATCACGTGTTCTGTATGATATTAGGTCTTGAACTGGTCTAATGTTAACATCAAAATTTGATAGGACTAGGTATCAGTGTTGTATTATATAGGTCTTTAATTGATTAATGGTTAAAAAATGCAGTTGTTATTAACTAGGATTTTAAATATTGATTTATTTTATTTTCCTAACAACTCATTTTTGACTTAGAGGAAACATAAATTAAGGCTTCTTTTTTTAATTTCTAATATTTAATATTAATTTACCTTTGGCACTATATTTGTACCCTTTTAACAACACTAATATTTAATAATATTTATTTTGGGTATGATCATTCATGTGAAGATATGATAATTCTAGAAACATATTATCGAAATCTGAGATATTTGTTTGATTGATCTGTACAACCACATTACGAATCAAAAATTAAGAAAAAATATTTTTCTATTTAAAGATGGGGTAAATAAATGTTATACATTTTTGGTAAGTACTAATATGATTGAGGGTTGGGAAGCGAAGAGCCATTGTAATTTTGCCAAGGGGGAACTAAACCTTATTAATAATTGCTATGTTATCTCCAAAACTAAGAGAAACTTGTCTGATGAGTTTTAAAGATATTCGTGAAAATGGTGTATCATATCAATCAATGGATTGAACAAAATCTTGAATATCTTGGTATCCACCAAGATGTCTCTGCGGAAGACATGTGCTATAGAAAGAAAACCGTTCTCTGCTGTATCTCTGGCTGGTATTGACGACAAAAAAAGTGGCCAATCTGAGGCACATTTAAGTAAATAAGAAGAGTCATTTAATGATGCCAATACACATTTTGTACTTTGACAGATCGTCTAGGGAATCCTGGATCAATAAAGATGAACGAATTTATAGAAAATTTCGAATGGACATCCACTTAAAAGACCTAAAAAGTTCTTGTTGTTTTAAATGGTTGAATGTTTCTTTGTACGGATTGTTATCAAGGCCAGGTAATTGTGAGAGACCATCACCAATGAAAGTTAAAAGATTGAGTCCCCTGCAGTTCTTGGAACGTTAAATGTGGATATTTGTGGACCTATTCACCCACACCTGTGGGTCATTTAGATATTTTATGGCTTATAATAAATGCTTATTCTAGATGGTTAATGGTGCCTATGCCCATCTCGGAACTGTATTTGCAAAATTATTGGCACAAATAATAAGGTTAAGGCAAACTTTCCTGATAATCAAGTTCTAGTTCATTCGTCTTTGAAATAATGCGACAGAGTTTTCATCCCATCATCTTATGATTATTGTTTAGCAATTGGGATAAGAGTTGAACACTCGTTGCTAATGTCATACTCAGAGAATGGTCTCGCCAGAGTTATTATTAAACGTTTGCAATTAATAGTGTCACGCCCCTTTTTTTTTCTCTCTCAATATTTTTTTTTGATTTTTATGTTTTGAAGAAAAAGAAAAGGATTTTTCCAATAATAGTGACATTTTTGAAAAGGCGATAATTATTATTCAGAGAGCGACTTGGAATGGAAGTTTTGGTGTTCCAAGTCACCTTATTTAAATCCCTAATCAAAAGGAAAATTTGACTCTATTATTGGGTCTGCGAACTAGAACTAGAAATTCGGGTAAGGAATTCTGTTTGACCGAGGGGAAGGTGTTCAGGCCAACCCCTTCGGAATCCGTGGTTCTAGCACGTCGCTTTATTGACTTTCCCTCTGCATACCTTAATTTTTGGACCCTGTATTATTTTCCCTTCCTCCACTGTTCTTTCTTTGCCGCTTTCTTCTAACCCTTTTTTCCCTTGGTTCTTTACTTTTCCATGGTCTGTCGTCCATCCTTTTGTTTTTTTTGTTGTGCGTCCCCTTCCTTTTCCCCGTTGCCCCCTTGTCTATTTTGTTTCTGCTTATCTTGTCTGTGTTTTTTCCTTTGTTACTGTTATTTTTCTCCGTAGCAGATATCTGGTTTTCCTACGCTTGCGTTGGTGAGGGCCTGGATTTCAGCGTTCCAGTTACTTTCGGCTTCTATCATTTCTTTATTTAGTTTAAAGGCAAAAAGTAGAAAAATAAAACGGTTATAAGATTGAAGTTGGTTCTATCAAGAAAGCCTACTAAAAGGACTTGGTTGTCTTGTAAATTGGAGAGTAGATATGAGGGTGGGCTGGGAACATGTTGGGTGGCAGGGGTTTTGGGGGGAAGGGGGAGGGGAGCAGGAGGGGGAGGGGAGGGAGGAGGGTAGGGAAAAGGGGGCGGCGGGGGCCGGGGGTTTTGTTTTTATATTTGGTTACTCTTTGTTTGACGTATTTTTTTTTTTTTCATTCTTTTTTTTCTTTGTTGCCCTTATATTTATTAAATTTATTGCTTCTGTCTTTTTTTTTTCTTTTGTTTTATATTTCTGTTCCTTGTATATTATTTTTTGGGAAACCACACATTCTGTTTCGGTGGTGGGAGTTTTTGGTCGAGTTGGGAAGTTCGTGGGGGGTGTGGGGCGTTTGAAGTGAGCGTATGGTTTCGTTTCTTTTTTTTGGGGGGTTATTTAGCATATTTGTGTGGACTGGCGGTTAGGAAAGAGGTATATCAATCTGGCTGGGTTACGTGTGGGTTGGGTTGTTTTTACTGATTGTATCGGGGTATAAGTGTTCTGAGGCCACGGGGGGGGGAGGGAGGGAGGGGCGGGGGCGGGGCTCGCGGGCGGGGGGGGGGGGGGGGGGAGGGGCAGGGGGGCACTGGGGGGGGGTGGGGGGGGGGGAAAGGGGCGGGGGGACCGGGGGGGGGGAAAAGAGGGGGGGGGGGGGGGGGGGGGGGGGGGGGGGGGGGGGGGGGGGCGGGGGAGGGGGGTGGGGAGGCCGGGCGGGGGAGGGGGGAGTGTGAGGTAGCAGGGGGATTTTGTGCTTTGGTTTTTTATCACTTTTCTAAAAAATTATTATAATTATTATGTAAAGTATCACTAATTTATCATGAAGCTCTAGATGAATTTACAATTCTACTTAGATAAAAAAAAAATTAATAATTTTTTTATAGATCCTAATATAACAAGTCATATAATAAATCCAATAAAATCTTCTGAAAGTGAAAATAGACGATGAAAAGATTTTAATATGGTTAAATTCAACAATTCAATATGCGAAATAATATTGCAAAATCGATCTAAAAAAAAACATAATAGTAATAACAACGTAGCAATAATCAATATAAACATGATGATTTGAAGTATTTAATGCTAGTGAAATCAACTTTTCATAGAAATAATATATTTAGATATGAGAGAAATTATAGTACCTCGCTGACGAAAATTGATACGGAGAAAAAAAAAAAAGTGAGCTGTATCCACGAAATTCGGGAATACGATCAAATCCTCTAACTCTACCTAATTATCAAGAAGAAATACTCGGTTTTTATTCTATATTTCTCTCTGTATTTTCTATATCTCTCTTTTCCTCCTGTATTTTTTCGGATTGCCCATTGTCTCTTCCCCCTTGCCCTTGTTTGTTTTATCCTCCTTTGGCTGCTGCGTTTGCTGCTCCTGCCCAGGCTCGCCTCGAGTTGGCTTAGGTGTTGTTTGTGCCCCTCTTGTTGACGGGGCTTGGGGTGGTTGGGGTTGCGATCCGGCTTTCCCCTCTCCCTCATCATCCTCGCACCCTTCACCACCCCACCCCCCCCCCCCTCCCATCCAACCCCCTCCCAACCTCCCCCCCACGGCCCGTCCCCCGCGCAACAAACAAAAAAAGAAGGAAAGAGGGGAGGAGAACCGTTTAGTAAAATAGGTGAGAAAGTTGGGAGAATAATTAGGAGAAGAGGAACAAATTGGAAACGGGAGGATGGAGGCCGGGATAGGGGCGGAGGCGGGACAGGGGCAGAAAGAGGGGGCGAGAGGAGGTAGGAGGGGAAACGAATAAATTAACAAATCAAGTAAATTACAAACTTCTATTTATCAATTTTTTGTTATTAAACTATAATTGATTTATTAGTTTTATTATTTACAATTATTATTATTATTTTATGTTATTTAAATATAACCTTTTTAATAAAAAAAAAATAAAATTGGTGTTTTGACTCTTGATTTTGGTTTTTAAAAAAATTAGGTTGTCACAGTATGCCCCTCGTTTGCTGAAAAAAAACATGAGAGTTGTTCATGCCAAAGACGTGAACATGTGACTAATTTTTAATAAAATATTATGCAAAAAAATTTATAGAAGAGAAGAAGAGCAGGTTGTTTGCTGGGTCCTAACTTTTAAAAATACCTATCCTATGTTCGAGATGGATAAGGAGTCAGGCGTAGTAGTTCAATGAGTAGTAGTCGAGTGAGGTTGGTTTGTCGAGATTCCGTTCGTAGCACAGATCTTACATAAAAAAAACAAGATGCAGAAGAAACGACATGAAAATCTCATCTATTTCGATAAGTGCGAAGTCTTCATTTTGGATTCTTAGATATCGCTTCACCCTCTTTGGGTAGGTTCCATCTATGCCGAACTTTGCTCTGTGGACTTCGTGAGTTTAAGACTTGAAACTCATGACTTACTTCAGCCTACTGACGTTCTTCCCCAGAATTCTTGAAAATTATTTTCTTGGCAAAAGAAGAGAATTCTATTATTTTTTGAACTGAAATTTGTGATACTATCTGTAGAAACCTGCACACAAAACAAATTTTCTGCTAGTTTGCACTAGGAATTTTTGTGGAGTTATGATGAAAGCTAATAAACATAAAAGTCTTATACTAATAATAAAAATAATATTTGTTTTATAAGAATATTACAAAATGTAAAGATAAATAAAAAAAATAAAGACAAAAGGGAGTTTTGTACACCAAATTGCAATCAGGGGTTATTGTGCCCTGTGACGAAATGAAAAAATAGGATAGGGGTTATTGTGCCCTATATCGCAACCAGGGGATTGTGCCCCGTGAAGACAGAGAAAAAAAAAAAAGGATAGGGATTATTGTGCCCTATAGGCAAACCAGGGTTAGTGTGCCCGGTGAGACATGTGAAAATAAAAATAGGGGTTATTGTGCCTATATGCAACCAGGGGGGGGTTATTGTCCTGTGAAAACATGAAAAATAAATAGGGTTATTGTTGCCTACTATGACACCAGGGGTTATTGGCCCTGTTGAAGAAGAAACTGATAGGGGTTATTGTGCCCCTTATGTAATCCAGGGGTTGATTGTGCCCTGTGAAGACATAAAAAAAATGATAGGCGGTATTGTGCCTATATGCCAATCCAGGGTATTGGCCCCTTGTTTGTGTGAAGAAAAAAATGATGATGATAGGGTATTGTGCCCTATATGCATCCAGGGGTTATTGTGCCATGTGAAGACATGAAAAGTAAAATAGAGGTATTGTGCCCTATATGCCAATCGGGTTATTTTTATTTTTTATTTTATTTTATTTTGTACACTTGAACAAACTAAAAAATAAAAATAAAAAAAATGCACCAGATTCAATAATAAAAAAATCCTTTTTTATTGTTATTATTCATTTTATCACGATATATATGAGAAAGTAAAGATTTCCAAGACACTTACCCTTCGCGCGCCGTTTTCGTTCCTCGCCAACTATTTTACATGATTCTGCCTTATACCTGTTTTAATCAAGGAAAGTATTGTTAATTTTCCTACATGGTTGGTTGGTTCGTGACTTGAGTTCTTGTAACAGCTGGAAATTCTGGATCAGCACCGAACTTGGAAGATTTTCATCCATGATGATTGTGGAATATCTTGTTAGATGTTTTAAAAACAGTCTTATCTTACCTTGAAACAAGTTTCATGGAAATTATAACTCATATCACATTTTGTGCATGTTGTGTGGTTCATTCAGTTCACAAGCGACTCTTCGCTTTAATATTTCATCTCGGGTATCGATTATAATGTCTATTTTCCTCGATAGGTTACAACCACTCAGCCAATAGGTGCATGTTACCAAACATTCAACTGGGAAATAAATACCGTAGTCATTTTGCGGGATTTTAAATTTTATTTTTCTCACTTGACACGAGTTGATACTGAGAAAGAAAAAAAACTCAAAGAAACACAAGCAATAATGACACGAATGAAGGGTTCTGAAGGAAAAATTGTTGTCTTTAGAGTAGAAGATAAAATAAGAACATGTGTAAATGAGTGAAAAAAAAAAAAAAGCTTATCTGAACAATACATGACAACTTTGAAAATGAACATGCCACAATTGGACGAACGTTGATCTTTTTTCGAGTTATCTGAATCTCAGGGGAAACAATGGGTAGACCTTTCAGCCTAAGGACTGCCATTTTATCATGATGTGCGCCTCATGTCCAGGACAAAATGTCATCATTTGTAGTAACACTTTCGTTTGATTTTTAAACAATAAGACACTCTCATCTTGTCACTCCAACTAACCATCGTCTATGAGTGCCCTAAGAGTTTTCACTCTCAACATTCTCTTCTACATTTTCTCCGTAGTTCGCCAACATAATGTCTCTACGTTAGAGAACTGAAGAACATATGATCTTTTGATTTAGTGATTTGACCGAACCCTAATGAAGGGCTTGCCTAAGTATCTTTTAGGAAATCAGGTCAAAGTAGGTTCAAAAACTTTTCGTTTGTTTTTTTTTTTTTTTTTTTACTTAATTTTTTTATTTTCTTCTTTTTTTTGGTAAGTTGGGAGTTTTGTGTCTTTTACTGTTGTTTTTATTTTCGTTTTTGTTTTTGTTGTTTTTTTTTTGTTAAAATTTTTTTTTGTTTGGGTTTTGGTGTTACGGCACCATTACCAGTGGTGTTTGAATAAAAGAGGATACATTTCTTATATTCTCATCATTAAAAACTGAGGAGGAGAAGTGTGCTAAATGTAGTTATCTCTTGATCGAATCTGGCCATTGACAATTGTGTAAATTGCCTTTCCCTCCATATCAGCCAGTGCAGAGCTCCTTTGATACACTTGCCTATAACATAAGGGCCTTTGCCAATTTGGAGCAACTTACCTGGCATTCGTCTTGGTGGGGACAGGAACAGTTTCACAACAGTTGCCACTCAAAATTCCTTGGCGCGTACTTTCTTATTATATGCCCGAGCAATCCTTTGCTGATCATAATGACCAAAAACAAATTGATGGCAATCTTTTTCTTCTATCAGCGCTATAATTGTTCTAACCTGGATTAACCCATTCTGTAATTCCTCGATTTGGCTCACACAAGCGATCGAAGAGAAGGGATTTCAATTCTGCGGGGTTTTGACAGCCTCAGTTCCAATAAACCAATAAGTAAGGAGTTGCACCGACTTGACGTACGGACAGTCGTGCGACTATCCAATGATGACGCGAAGGGTAATTTCTCAGCCACGTCTAGATTCCTTGCAATTTTCCTAGAATATTCTTGATGTTCTTATTCGCAGTTCAACGCCCATTTGCTTGGCGGACGATAAGGGGTTTTGAATGCCGATGAACAATTTTAAATTGTCACAAACTCCTTCATCAAGTCGGTGTTGAGATTTCATTGGCATTGGTCTGTAATAATCTATTTTTGAGGCCAAAACGACATATGATGGTTGGCATGACAAGTCCAACACCGCTTTCTTGTAAATGATTTGGAGTATGTGACAGCTTCTACCCATTTTGTTAAAAGTAATCGATGGCTGGCAGGCAACTTAAAATAAACACGCCCCCACCCACTACCACCGTTTTAAGATGCTTGTGGCTCGATTGCCCCAATAACGTCATATTCCCCAGTAACAAAAGCCATGGAAGAGACATAGGATGCCAACTCTAAGGGGGTGAGTGAATCAAGTCGCTATGAATTGGCACCTGATGGCACTTGCGAACAATTGGAAGCAATCGTCCATGGTCAACCGAATAGGAACCTTGCTCCGAATAATCTGTTTTGCGTAGGACGTAACACATTCAGTGTGGCCACATTACCCCTGAGTGTACACTCATCATAATTGTTTTCGCCTTTGTTATGCACACATCGTAAATACAAAATTAAATTTACAATCCGGAGTCCTTTTGTAATAAGATATCGCCACTTAAGAAGGAACCCCATTGGAAAGTCGCCATAATAGTTCTTTTGATCTCTATACCCAGCATTGCAAGAGTGGATCTTCTCTAGCCTTTTAATAAACTTTTTGATGTCCGTGATACCACGGTTCACTATCTGCTTCTAGACCGACCAATTATATTGCAATAACCATGTTGATCCCTAACTTGGATTTCCAGGGTTCAATGTAGGCATTTACCTGGGTATGGAAGCCTTGATGATAAGGTGGCCAAAAGCATCACCAACTCGTTGTGAAAACCTGGGGAATCTATTAAATTTCAATGGTTTGAATTTTTTTGAGATTTCTAAACATCGTTTTGTACGGTATATGAGCTTAATTGTTCGAGTTTTTCCCATTCTCCTCGAGCCTGTCGGAATGAGCAAGTCAGACCCATCAAGACTAAAGCCATGTACATCCAGATTTATTGGCACTATTCAAACCCATGAGCAAGGACTTCGATCTGGTGTGGTTGGTAGGAAGAATCGAAAGTGTGCTGTGGCAGGATAAAGACAACCACTGGTGAGATACAAGAACCGCTCCCAATCCACACTACGTTTTTGTGGACAGCCCCATCAAATATAATTCCATACGGCGGTCATTATCAGGATTTCTTCCTAATAGAGTTGACGCTCTCATCAGGAAGTATGTTCTTTAAGGGGTTCGTATTAATCGTCAATCGGATTATCTGCCAGATGATAGGCCATGATTGTGTTCATGGCGGTGCGACGGTAGTCGAAGAGTAAGTAGTAACATGACACAAAATCGAATCGGTAAGAAAAAATCTGGGCCATTTTGCAAACATACCCGTCGGCACATGGCTTTTTGAAAATATATTTCAGAGGATCCCTTAGGGATATGAGGTGTAAGTTGCGGTGGGAAACAAAAAAGTGCTTCAATTTTTGGGCGATCCAAGTTAAAGCCTACAACATGTTTTTCTATAGAGTGTCACTTTGCCTCAGAGGATGTGAACGTTTTGCTCAAGTTAATAGATGGCTTGTTCCTTTTTCCCCGTGACGTATTAATCAGTTGTCTTCAGAACGAACCAAAAGAATTATCCGTTACCGAGAGGTATAAAAAACAATGGCTACCAGGCTCTGGGGGGACCAGTAACGGAGGATTTGCTTAAATATTCCTTAAATTTTGCAAAAGCATTTGACACTCACTTGTCAGTTAATAGCACATCTTGTCAATAACTTGAATATCCGGACATTGTAGAGTTGAGTTGAGCGATAAATCTCGATGATCTAGTGTGAATCTTCCCAGAGAAAACCATGAAGTAAGGTATGGTTTTTGGATAGCCGGGGTGGGCAATTTTTACTCTTCGAATGGACGTATCTTGGAGGGTCAATTCATGCAATCTTCGGCTAACTATAAAACCCAAAAGCTTGCCAGATGGAACTCCAAATGCCCATTTAGCCGGGAATTAAGCTGAGATTTACTTTCTCACCTTGAAAAAATTTTCGTAGATCACGCACATGGTCAATTTGCGTTTTAGACTTAATGATGACATCATCGGACATATGACCTCAACTTCTTTATGCATAAGGTCATGACTATTGTAGTCATAGCTCTCATTGCTAGGTTTGCCCATCATTTATTAGACCAAATGGCATGAACCCTATAAAACAATATGACCCCACGGGGTGTGATTGAAAGCAGTGTTTTAAGCGTCTTTTCATCCATGAAGAATTTCGGTGATATCGGCCGTCAGCAGTCCACAACAGATTGAATCTGTGTTACCCACAATTGTCAACCAAGATATGAATGTTGGTAGTGGACAATTGCTTTTGGACTTGCTTTGTTTAAATTCTCGAAATCAAACAAACTCTGATCTTTCCATCCTTTTTTGGTATGGCACACAATTAAGCAAACAAGTAAGTGTATTGGAGACCCTGATCACTTTTGCATCAGTTGTTTTCATGATTTCCTCTTTGATTTTATTGGATTTTTATCGCTCATCTGGGCCTTAAATTTTTTATCTGCTGGCGGACAGTGGAAAATCAGGATGTATGGGAAGTTGGTGAACTACCAACTCAGCACTTAACCAAGGCATTTAATTTCAATACTGACCAAGCGGAGACATCTTTGTATTCAATTCAACTTGAATTATGTGTCTCCGAATAGTTCGATCGACATGAATGCGTATCTTTATTTCTGCACTTCTTCAGGGAGGGTCACAAATAAAAACACCTGTTTCACCTCTAAATCGGTTTCGTGATTAGTTGTCAAATTGATCAAACCCCTTTAAGTTTTAATAAGCTTCATCGTCACTCTCATTCCTTTAGACTTAGATTATTGTTATGAGATCAGACAACTTTTAGGAATCTAATTGTCAACTCCCCATGCATGTATATTATTAAAGTTGTTAACGTACATCTGAAATGAAAATAAGATGGCAAATATTAGCCAGAGTAGGAACACAAGACGATGACTATGAACTTTATTGCATTGAATGGGCAAGGATTCGAAGGGTTCCAAATAAAGCGAAAAACAACTGCTGTTTGAATTACAACCCCTGAGAATAATCCAAGAACAAATTAAAAATAAAAAACAGCAAAACAAAAATTACCATATGACTCCTTTTTGTAGGGAGAGGAGTGGCCTTTCCAGTGTTTAGTTATTGAGTTGGACATTCGGTGCCGATAAATGCACATCCATATGAATAGTGCCCTCACCCCTTCGAGTCATATTTACCTATAAAACATTTCCTTGATACTTTGGAACATTTATCCAATCATTTGGATTGGTATTCTGGAACGGTTCACCCTGTAGATGAAGATTTAATTGAAGATTGAGCAATATGGGGGACGGCCTTCGACAGATTCCAAGCATTTCTTTTACGATCTATTGCCCATTCATCAAATCTCGTTTGGATTGAAACCCAAACAATAAGTATCGGATTACCCATTGAGACTGATAGGTTCACAATCCCTTGTAACGACAAACCTACCCCTTTCATGAGTCTTATAGCCATTTGTACCCAATTGGAGCCACCACCATGACGGAATAGTTAGAGGACGACGGAGGTTGGAGGAGTAGGATTTCCTTCTAAGAAACGAATAACCGGGATATCTCTAGAGCCTGATAGTTGAGGCTTCACAACATCTTTAGGCTCCCATGCATGGTCTAGAGAAGGATATCGGGTGAT
>JAKWJA010001725.1:0-45515 GCA_027704765.1 Solanum habrochaites | reverse complement strand
CACTTTTTCTTAAGTGTCCTTCATAGGACACATTGTGACGGACCGTCATACCCACGACGGTCATCCATGCACGACCGTCATGATGGTCAGATGGGCCCCCTCTGCTACGGGTCACAATATTTTTTTCAAGTTTTGTCCTAAAGAGGACCGTCGTACCGTGACGGTCCGTCCTGCATATACTGTCATGCTAGTCAGAGACTCTCTTTCAGTTTTTTTTTATATTACATAGACTAAGTAAAACACGGACGGACCTCATGGACGCGTCCGCATAGCCAAGACGAGCGTCAACAGGCCGTAGAAATGTGATACGTTTTAGTTTCAATAGCAGGACACACTATTTCAATGTTATTTCGTATGGTTTTTCCGGTCTTGTGTGCCAATACTCGTACTAATATTGATTTCAAAATTTTACAGGTACTAGCTACTATGCCCCTCAAGCAAGACCGCAACATACGCACCGGGGCGATCGAAGTCTTTCGCCCCATATTGCGCAGGGTCATTCGACTATGATGATGGTGTGACCTGAGAAGTGCACCCAACCCACTTCCTCCCCTTTTCCCGTGCTGCACGTGCTCCAGAGCCACACCAAAAAAAGGTTGACGTCCGGCCGTAGTATTCCCCTCCTAGCTTTGAATGAGGAGCGCACACTGACAGGCACACCCTATGGGTCATCCACAATTGAGGGAAAGAAGCGTCAGGATCCTTAGGAGTATCCTGGGGCGAGGAAAGCCTCGGCTCTGCTGAGGTGGCCCGCCACCCGCCACAGCTGCAAGAGCGGGCCTGTCTGATGAGGCTGACAGTTCAGACTCTACATCCGGTGACCAGTCAGGTCCCCATCCCAAGCACTGACCAGCCACAACAGTGGTGTGTCGAAGGGTATTAGAGTTCAAGTTACTCCGATGCCAAGTCCTCACTGAATTAAAGGAAGTAATGACTCGAAACACTAACCTTGGAGAGTGCGGGGGTGGCGAGGTACGTAAAGGGAGCCTCCCATTATGCCTGGATCCACATCTCTTCACCAGCATCGACTTGAGTGGGACAGCACGTGCGGTGGGATGATACAGGAAGAAATGGTCTGAGAGTTCTACGAATCATACGTAGAGACTCTCACGACACAGATCGAGGCCGGTGCCCCCCCTAAAAAGGGAAACACTGGAGTAGGTCCGAAGTCCGGGGATTACAGGTTGACATTTCCGTGGCAGCAAATCCGCCGATTTTATACGGCGAGAGTATTGATGCTTCTCGGGCCCCCCCCACAGCGAGTTCAACTACCGCTGGACAGTAGCAAGGAGGGACAGTTCTTGCGCGAGCCCGCACCCTGAGAGAGACCACCAAGAGGTGGAGGACCTGCACCTGTCAGTAAGAGGAGAGAGGTTGCCAATGGGGTGACTGAGCAGAAGGGAGACATCAAGAGGGCCAACTCACGTTCACAACAAACAAAGTCTGTGGCTGCTTGGCCGTCACCGCCTCTCCCCCACAGCTGTGACCAACATCGTACCTGGGATCGAGCAGTGTTGATAGGCGGCGGATGATAGCGGATCGAGGGGTAGAATTCGTTATGGCTTCTCCAGGAAGTAATGCACGAGAGGGCTTCAAGGTACGACCTCCTACCCTTCCCGTTTTGTTTTTTTGCATGATTCTTTGCCCTTTGCAGGTCTGCATGTGCCAATATGGCAGTAGAATCAGCTGAAAGACCACGCAGACCACCGTGAAGTCGGCCTCAGCAGAGACGAGGCCAATGAGTTGGCCCTATGTTATAGGGCACCCGTCCAGAGCTGCACCACTGCCTGAGATCTTGCTGATACGGTAGCCCAGGCCCGACAACTACACGGCATCCACTGACACTACCTCCGGTTGAAGTCTATCCCCGGGTAAGTAGCCAGCCCCGACCTTCTCTCGGCACAGCCCCCTACCGACACTGGTCCTGCGTGCAAGGTTCCAAAAAACTAGAGGCACAAATGGCCACTCTTCTGCATCATATCCGACGTGGATGCAGAAGTCGATTGCTGGTCCCGAAGAGCGCCTAAGAGGAAAAAATGGTGCAGTTTACAGAGCGGCAGATCGCTGAGGTTAAACCAGAGCGCCTGGGACGCCTTCGAGTTGAGGTGATAGCCTGAAAAGCCCCTCCGAGGATGTGGCGGGGGGGGGGGACCTCTTCAGGCTGCAGCAACAGTCTCGTAGGAAATCGACACGATCTTAGAGGGGCATCTAGGGGTGCCGGAAGGAATCTTAGGCCCTCCTGTCGAAGCCTGCTGAGGCACGGTGTTAGGCAGCCATTTTGCTACTTCTGAACCATTCCACAACCTCCCATTCGAGAGCGTGACAGGGGCGCGTAGGGTCGAGCAGGAAGAGGCGCGATCAAGGAGAAAGGAAAGCGCCCCCCCCCACCCCCCACCCACCCCACCCCATCCCCGCCCCCGCACGCGCCGCGAGAGATGGAGGATGCGAAGAAGAGCAGCACTGATCTGAAGACGGCGGCGACCAGATGAGAGAGTCAGAGTAGTAGATGGGGGAGTCTAGCTCCCGCACTGTAGATATTGCTGGAGGCACTACTGATGGTGCGGTTGTTGCTTGAGGACACCATGAGAGTGTCCAGATTGCAGAGAAAAAACGTGGGGTTCCGGGGAACCGAACCCACCATCTTGCTGATTGGACGGCGCTGTGCGCCAAGGGTTTGCTTACTACCACTAGTATTTAGATTTTTATGCATTGGGGACAATTGCATGCTTTTTGTTGGGGGAGTGGGGTTAAATGAGACAGTGAGTTTAGGGTGAATGGAAGTCTGAGTAGCCAAGTCCAACTATCCTCTTTTGGGGTTTCTTTGCTGTGTTCTTTTCCCAAAAGACTGATTTGAATTACTTTTTCTGTTTGAACCGGAATTTGTTAATATCGTTGTACATGGTTAATTCTGGAGCATGATGGACTAAAATGAATATTCCTCCTAATTAAACTGGAAAATAACGCATGACTCGCATAGTAACTGATAATGGTGGATCTAAGCATGAAATAGAATTACACCATTTGCATTACCCTAGTATTAAATCGAACAGGTGTCTGCAATCTTGTATAGTGATGAGATGTCAAGTGAGTGTGAGGAAAATTGAGAAGTCACAATTGGTTACTGAGCTAGGAACTGGCTGGTAGTCCTGCTAAAGTATGCTGTAATATGACAATTAGGAAATGATCATAGGACTTATTCAATATAGCCCATTTCTAGCCTAAATAAAGAAACCCCCCCAAAATGAAATTTATATCTTCTTTGATTCCAAATAATTTCTGAGCTTAAAATTAGACCCTTTCTTTTTACCCAACTGATATTTTCTGGAACAAAGGTGGCCTGGTCCCTCCTTGGACATGTGTACTCAGTTATGTCAACAGCATAAGTTGAGGAAGGCTAATGCCATGAACAACCTTCGTATGGCCCTGACCCAATTTTGGGTATGTGCTAACTTGACTCATGGCAAAAGCCATGAGTTGAGGGTGGCTATTAGGAGGATCTGCCTGGAAATGGGGTTGAAAGAAACAAAGAGAGAGAAAAGAATAAAAGTAAAGTGACTCAAGAATTAGTTAAAAGAAAAGTAAGAAAAAGGAAAAATATAAAGAATACAAGCAAGAAAAAGAAGGAGAGTCACTACACAAATGCAAGAAGAAAAGAAGAAAAAAATAGCAAGGTGAAAGGATATGAGAAACTGGGCGTGATAAAAATGATAGAAAGTGGAAGGTTTAGCCGATATGTCAAGGAGGGCAAAAAGTCACTAAAGTATACCTAAATATACCCTAGCCTGACCTGAGCGTATGTACTAGCTAAGAAAGTCCTAGTTCGTGATCCTAAGGGTTGTATGCGAACTAAAGGCAGTGAAAATCAGGGCAATCTTAGGGCATCGGTTGAATGAGTGTGACTTTGTTCGAGAGCGAGTGTTGAAACAGTAATCCTTATACTCAAACTGCTCACTGTATGAAAGCACCTTGGCGGTGGTTCCTCTCCTTCCTCTTGAACCTCGAACAAAAATTGATCTCGCCATCAGCTCGACTAAGAGTTCCGACTCGAAAAGTTACACTGAAAAAAAAAAAAAGAACTTTACTTAAGACGAAGGAAGCAAGTGCTGAAAAAACACACATACCTATCTACTTTGGAAGGTTTAGAACCCCTTACTCAACATAGGGTCCAAAACCCCGACATACCCTTTTTATAGAGCGTAATAAGGGGGACAAAGACCTTGCTCGTTGCCGCTTTTCAGCATTTCCTGCTGATTTGTTGACCATCACCTGACCTCACCGGGAGGCCCCGCGCCGCTTGATTCTTCCCCTAAAAAGTCTATCAGACGATTTTAGTTAAAAAGTGGGGAACTAGTTGCAATCCCGAATTGTTACACCCTCGATGAGAAATTGACGAGGATAGGTGTTCATGCATGGGAGTCTGTGTCATGTTCTATTCCACAAAATTCAGCCTAATATGATAGCAATCATAGAGTTGATGAGATTATCGGGATTGATAGCCAAATATTGCAAAGGATAAAACATGGATACTATTTGTACAAAGATTGTGTAGTGAGTCATATGCGTCGCTTGAGGACAACCCACCATTAAGTTGAGGGTGGTGATATCCCGTGGTTCACGTATAATTACTACTTTTTTCTTAAGTTTAGTGGTCCTAAAGCTTTTTTGTGCTAATTTATATAAGTTTCTCTTTTTTGTCAGGAATCGTCCAAAGCTGAATGCGGAGATTTTGAGCGAAGAAATCAGAGAAGACCACCTACGGAGGCATTACGGTCTATCGTGCTTGTTACGTCCGTAGGTGAGCGTAGGCATCTGTTGAAGGAAGATGGGGAAGTCTGACCAAGTTGTGGATTACGAAGCTTTTGACTGTATGTTGGTGCTTTGCGGTCCGTCCTGCAGGTTCGTCGTGAATTCAAGAAGTGATCCCATACCCAGATGCCAAGAGTTGAATGTATTTTGGAACGAAGACCCTCGAAAGGACAGTTGTCCTATGACGGTCCGTCATACTTTTCGTCGAGGGAAGAAGAGAGCAGCATGAAGAATTGCACAAGTATGGTGACGACTGAGTCCATGGACGGTCTGTTGTGACCACGATGGTCCGTCGCTGTCCGTCGACCCCTCCTTCGTTTTGGAAGATTTCCTCTATTAGAATCCTGTTTAATTAGGTTTTTGTTTTGTGTTATAATAATTCGAAAACCTCGTTTTCATGTTAGACACCTGTAGTTGACACCAATAGTTTAGACATCATTTATTAACTCTTTGTATTAGTGTTGACGTTTGATTATCATTGATTTGTTGTTGATTGTGGTGATTAATCAAGCAAACTTTTTGGGATTTTAAGTCTTTCTCATTGAAGTCGGTGACATGTAACTCTTATCTAATATATTTGAAATATTGTATTTTATGACCATGAGTAACTAAAATCCATACTTAGGTGGTTGTGGGAACCAAGGCAATAATGAGATAAACCCTAACTAAAATAACAATTTCTAGAATAGCTTCTGCATGTATTATAATTCTTTCGCATTAGAAGTCTTTTAACGGATGGCCAACGTTATAACTCGCCTTAATTCTACTTTCCGACCAAGGAGGTAGATAATATGAAAAAATTAATTAATATAAGATTTAGTGTATACTAATATATGACTAGTATTGAGTGTCAATAATAGCTTATTCAAATATCGATAGATGCTTAATATGAGGTAATGATAAGGGTTAGGATAGCAACACCACATATCGGACCAGGGCGGATTTAGATTTCTAGATGCCGGTACCAAGGATTTAGAAATCATACATAACTTCTCACTTTGCATGCAAGATCCTAGTCAAGAATTGTATAGTTAAATTATCCGTTTGTTGAACCTGTGGGAACCCGTAACCCTAGTTAATTTAATAAGCGATTAAAATCCACATTCAAAGCTGTTAAGTGTCTCTTACAATTGCATTATTTAATTTCCCTCATTTAGAACTAGAAACCCCTTTTTTAATTGTTTTACTTTCCAGGAATCATTACCAACAATAGTAATAACAAGTTTGCAAAAGTTACGTCTAGACTATTTTCCTCGGGGAACGATCCCACCGGCACTAGTTTGGGTTATTTACTTGACACAGTCGCTTTTACTCTTAATTTGGGAAGTAAGTTTGAGCGTATCATTATTAAAATATATATTAATTACATGTAAGTCCGATAACTATTTTACTCTGTGATGAGGTCACTTAAGCAATTCCAAAGGTACCCAACTCGACAGGTGGGGGGGGTGTGAGTAAAGAAATTAAATCAGACGCATAAATCCAAAGACTCGAAAATCCACAAAGAGCACGTACATTATAGTATGTATGATACAAAAGATAGAAAATATATAGTTAACTATTTATTTACATCTACATCATAAATAACTCTTTTCCACACACAAAAAAAAAACATTCTGACATTATAACCCTTCCGCATTGTAGAAATTTTACTTTTTTTTTTTTTCAGAAATGCAATATATAACATTCACCTCTCCCCCACCCTCAAGATAGTACTAAAAAACAAAGAATTACACCCCGCTTTTACCTATTACTTCATAAATTGGAACTCAAATAACATTTGAGTTTTTTTATGGAACGAGCACGATTTTGGAAATATTCCTAATGGGGATTCAAATATTGTTTTTGTATTTATTTATTGAAAAAGGACACGTTTTACCAATGCTCTCACTGTGACTTAATTCCAGGCATATAAAACATAATTTCGGTACTGAATATTCACTACAAGAATGAGTGGAAATGTCCTAGAGTGCTCAATGACAGGATACTGCTTTTGACCAAAAGAGAGATTAGATTGACTTCCTGAACATGGAATTTGATACAAACGCTACAGTCACAAAATCTCCAGGCCCAGGGGAAGCCCCCCCCCCCCCCAAAAAAAAAAGAACCCCCCCGCCCTCGCCCCCCCGGAAACCCGACCCCCGCCCCCCCCCCCAATTTTCTGGCAATTGTATAGGCAGGCTTAATCGAATATTTTTTACCAAACTAAGCCATTTCTATAAACAAGTTACCAAATAATACATTTTTTTCAAAATTTACTAAAGTAGTATACCGTATTTCACAGAACGTTTTAGTTAGGTATATTTTCATTTTTTGAAAACTAACAGCTTAGGTTTATATACGTTACTGTGAGTAATACTTTTACTCCTAAAATGTTTTGTTGGTCACGTTTTACCATAAAGGGGGAAACGTTACTGTGAGTAACATTTAAGAGTTAAGCGTTAGTCACACTAACGTTTTAGGAGTAAAGCCTTTCTATGAGTAGCATATATCCATCTAACGCGTCAGCTTTTAAAAATAAAAGCTACCTAAAATTGTTGTGTGAATATGTTTTACTACTTTGGAAAATTTAAAAAACATCTTAATTTTAGGGAATTGCTTTAATAATGACTTAGTTTGGTCCATACTTCGGCTAATCTGAACCAGGAAAATCAAGAGAAATCCGAGGGAAAAATAAGGTAATGGTCCAAAACACCCCAACAAATTCACAATGGAAAGGTATGAATAAAGATATTGATACTGAAACAACCAACAAATAAATACTGGAGCAGCAAAAAGAAGGTGACGACAAAGTTTCCAAGTGCGAGAGAGCTTGTATCACACTATGAAGGACAAGGCATGGACTTCGAAGAAACTTCCTTTAAGGTAATTAAGGATCTCCAGAGTTCTCTCTTCAAGGTGATCAGCACTTCTCAAAATGACAAGAATTGTAAATAATAATAGGAATGCGTCATCTAAAACCTCTAGAAAACTTGATGTCATCAATGCTTGACTGTTCAACCTTGACATGAAAGTTGCTAACCTCCTTTGGTGGCCTTCTTCAAATGCTCCATCGTGTTGCAGAATCGGTAGTCCAAATTTGCAATTCTGTTAGAAATGCTAATAACACAAAATAGTAACACATCACAAACTTGTTGGTTAGGAATGCTTGCTTGTAGTCATGGTTCTTCTACTTCTGAAGTAGAGTTTTATTGAACTTATGAATTCTTCTCTTAATAATAATAATTTTTCGCAAACTCTTTCTTTTTGTCCCTGCAAAAATTAAAGTATGTGAATGATACAACGTAAAAAAAAAGTATAGGGAAGTTGCATTGACATCCAACATGCATACACAAACTATGATAACCTAACTGAAAAGACACATCTAACTCGACTCACAGGATTTTTGCCTTAGCTTTTCTACTATGTTTGGTTAATAATTATTTCATCTACACACAACACTCTTCTAAATTCACCCTTATATATGTACTTTCCTAATTCATACATGACACACGATGCACACTGTTATGAAACAAGTCCACCCAATATGATACCAATATCATATAAGTATTATGGGCTGGACGATCTATTGGCGAGAACAAGCAATAGGTCTAGTCATTTTGGGAACCCGGCCGTGGAGTAGTGGGCATGAACGGTTCCATTAAAAGGATAGGAATATGGTATTTAAAGTATGATGCAAATGGTGAAGAACAGTCTGTTTCATGTCATCTCCTTCCCAGTCTAAGCTTCCCATCCTCCCTTCAATCTAGCACTATATTTTCCTGATCTTCTTCAGTGTAGGTTTTGTATCGTTACTCAGTTCCGTTATAATAAGTTAGTCATTTTCTATCTCTCTATTGTATTTCATGTTCTTCATATATTATAATAATATATCCTCTTTTTGGTACTTGAGTTTTTACATTTGGTGCTTCCATTACGTACTATAATGGTATGATGGTATTAATCGATTTGTGGTGCGATACTCCGATGACTGGATTTAGGGACAGAGCATACTTCCTTTCATCGAGAATAATGGCTCCTCTTCCTTATATCTCGATGGCGAGTCCCTCGATGAGTCTGATGTATCGCAACAACAATGTGATTGGACCATTGTCACGGAGATTAGCCTTGCGTTTTTCCGCACGAATGTCTGCAAAGCCGGTCTTGTGGGGGACGCTCAAATTTCAATATTTTAGCTTTACTTCAGAAGATTGAGACGAAATATTCAGTTTTTATAAGAGATTATGTGAGTATTATGCTGCTACAATCTTTCACAAAGAGATTTCTTCTCCTTTGTCAAAAAACTCAAGCCCTGTGGATAATGAGACCATCCGGACACTTTTTATCAATGACCATTTCAGGTTGGTGGCCAAGATGTGCGATGAAATGTCTACAAAAGTTTTTCACCAAAGAAGTGGGGTAACTCCCTCTACCTTAGCTTTGAAGACATATTCCAGTCACCTAGGTGTTCGCGAATGTTTTTCTAGTTTTTGCCCCATAGTAGTCGTAGAGGTGCAACCCGATATTCCAAACAAAATGCTTGATGAAGCAACATCTAGCCCTCAGCACAGTGAAGCCCAACTATTCAATGAATGTTCTCCAAAATATATGTCAAAGAGGTATGTTACTGCTATTTCTCTGGTTCGTGGCTCTAATAAAATAAAAATTTAATATGAGACCTTTGACAACTACAACTATTGAGAATCTATATCATGAAAAACAAATTCTGGATATAGAATTATGCGTTCCGACTAAGTAACCATGCCATCAAGGATTGATGCCGTGTGGAGCATGGAAATTTACTCGTGAATTCAATTTTAACAATATTTTGTGTCATTTTCCGTTGAATCTTGATAAGACTGTCGTTTTCTATTAAATGCACAAATCTTTGTGTTCTATCCATTGGGTATAAAGTGGAACACAGCTACTACTATTCATTGGGCTCTGCTGGTGCATTGGCTTCATTTGCTATTCTAACTCGTACTAAAATGTGTGATCCCGGACAAGAAAGATGTATGCATTCTTCCCATTTTGCTATCTTTTCTTCCTTGACATTATTACTTCATTAAATTTTGGTTTCAGAACATTTTTGCTATTTAGGGCTGTTGTAGACAATTGTATTTCGGAATCAAAAGTGCATGATCATACTATCGAGGTGAATCCTATGTTTATGATAGTTCCTAAAAGTTAGCATCATAGGAGATCCAACCAATTGCCACCTATCGATTATATTCCCAAGTTATTTCCGATTCCCACAACGACTATTAGCACAACTCATAGGAGGTGATTTCTCTTTACGAAAGAAAATAAGTGAGCAGGCTAGCTAGTGCACTGAAATTTGCACCAGAGGCAAAAATGGGGGGGGGGGGGTTGGGGGGGTTCACATTGTTTGTATTGCTTGGATACAAGGCTGCATTAAGTCTATGACAAACTTAATTGAGCAGGAGTTGCATAATTTCTCTATGCTTGAAAAGATCATGGTTCTCTTTGGCACTCAGGGTGTACCAGCGAGTTATCTATAGGTCGTACCTTGAATTTGAGTTATTCTTGTTGGATATGTGCAAATGAATTCCTTATGTTGTAGGCATGACATCTTGGATCCTGGTGATAAATGAATTGAGTTCCCGCCCGATTTTTCTCACTAATATTGCTGACTACAAAATTTGGTGAAAATGTCCATTGGAGTTCTATTGATGGGAAGGTTGGAGTGAGCTGAGTTGTGAAAAATGCTTCAATTGTTGATGTTTATGTTGTTCACAAGTCAATGCTCGATGACAGTTAAAACATTTCTATATTGAGTAGTTGTGGGAAGTTTATAACTACAACGAGTCTTATGTGTTATCTTGCCCATATCGGTGGCCATAGATGTGATGAAGAGTGCACTGTAGCACAACCAACTCAGCTCGCAAAGCTTAGAAAAACATTTGATGCAGCCTTGGGACCAATCCTTCTTCACAAGATCGTGAGTGTTCCTTGTCAGAATACTTGCGTCATAATCATCGTTGGCTTTCTCCTTCTCTGTGTATCCTGAATCATTCTCCTATCTCCTCAATCTCATTTGCTATGAAATAGCTTGTGTTACTGATGCGCATAACTCTTTTCATATGAAGAGGTATGGAAATTGTTGGGCTTCGCAAAGAGAAGTCAGCTGAAAACTTTTAGAATTGTGGCATCTGTTATGATTTTTGGTAATATGGATTGCTCTAAAGGAAATGAAATTGTTTCCTCAATTCTGCAAGTTGACTGTGTGTTTTGTTTCAACTTCGCACCACTGTTGAACCTCTCCACACACACTCAAGTCTTGAAAATTCAATATTATACTATTCATGTGGTTCTACTCGAACCTTGAGGACAAGGTTCTTATTGAGGACGAAAGTATTGTTATGAACCAAGTCCGACCAAATATGAATACCAAGGTCACGCAATTAGTTATTGGACTCGAAAGAGCTATTGGGACGAGAACAAGCAATAGGGACATGTTAATTTGGGACCAAGGTTGAGTATTGGGAATGAAACGGTTCCAATAAAATGATAGTGATATGTGATTTAGGGATTAGTCAAATTGTGAAGAAAAGAGTCTGTTTCCTCTCATCTCCATTTTTAGTCTAAGCTTCCCATCTCCTTCTGTCTAGCTCTATATTTTTTTATCCTCTTTTTGTTCGGTTATCTTTTATTTGTTTTGTTGTAAGGAACGTACGTAAATTCCATTCTCTCTTGGTATTCATATCTTCACTATTTAAAATATATCCTCTTATGTGGTAACTTGGTTTTGTTAACACACCCCCTCAAAGACACCTCACAAGTCACGATATTATGAATGGGTCTAGACCTGTAATTGCAAAGCAAAGCCAACACCGCATAAAGTGGCTATGTGTGGGATCCTGGTTTGATAAATAGAGATTTGGGAAGAGCACAAAATATATTTTATGTGACTTTTTCCTTGTGCTTAATGCGAAGATTGTGCCTCTCATCCCCACTCTCTTAGTCCCTCATATCCTTTTCCTTTATATCTACCGTTATTGTTCGTGTTGTTAATATTGTAATTGTTCATTAATTATGTATGAATCAAAACTTATTAGCTTGTTCTCTCTGTTGCTTATTGTTAAGTTGAAGAAATCACTATAACCATTTTAGTGTTTGCTACAACTGATTTGCCCATATCCCTTCCCTACTCATAGCAACAAACACATCAAGAGCTTCTTGTGAATACCACCAAATAAAAGAAAAGTGACAATCTCTTTCGGCAATATTCAAACATCTCGTGGGTTACACTATTCATCCAAACCTATTTTAGTCCAAGTAGATTTAGGACGGTCAATAACGTGTCAATTTAGCAACTCAAGCCCAATTTTGATCGCCTAATTAGTTAAATTGTACTCATTTGACACCTCTACCAATATTTATAAGATTTCAGGGGAAGCAAAGGTGTTTAGTTGAATGGTTAACACTTCTTTTACATGGTTGTTAACTTGTTATTTATGGTTTAATAGTCTAGGGTAAGGTTTCCTCCTTTCGATATTATGTAATTCATTTAATTTAACGATTTTGATTTTGAAATATGTTAAATCGATAACTATACTAATAAGACATATTTATCATTTTTCGATTTTTCTTTTTACTTTTGATTCTTAACAATTTGGATTTTGAATGTATCAAAAAAAGCAAATATTTTTATGATATGACTTCTCTGATAATTTAGAGCGAACATGATAATGATGTAACTTTAAATGATGACCATACAATAAAACATCCTAATATAAAAGGCCTTATCTATACACCCAAATAAATACATGAACAATATGTAAAATTGAATGGTGATAACTAATAATTATACACTTCATAAGATATAAACCATAATAATAATTACACATTTGAAGCCATTCAAAAAAACAATACCATATCGATTCCAACAAAATATTCATAATACACAAAACATTTTGGTTAGTGTAGTATTGCATATACATTACACATGAGACACTTGCAATATAATCTAGTCTACAAAATTGATTTGGCTTTACATTGTTGATCCTTTTAGGGTAGTTTTATCGAATCCGTTTGGCATCTCAAAAGAAGCGCAAAGCGGACAAATAATGCTATTCTGTAACCACTTTTTTATACATGAGCATTAAAATATTTAGAATCAAGCAACAACCACAATACAATCATTTTCCTTCCCCTAACCCATCTAACATCCCAAACATCATCGTTGCTATTTCTCTCATCATCTTACATCGGCTCTAGCAACTCGTATCGATGATTACTAGCCCGGCACCATTCCATTCACTGATGACTTATTCTTCCCATGCTACATATGCTAACCCTCGCATAGTGATCATTTTGTAATCCACATCCCACATACTCTTGACATTTCAGTACTCATCGTGATGCTTAGCAACTTTACTAGTTTATTTGTTCAGTCTATAACATGTTGTTGATCTTCAAACTCGTCTTTAATTGAATAACCGGTGAATAAGCGTTCAAGTTTCTCATAGAGCATTGTGTCGGAAAGATGATTAATAATTTGGGTGGACTTGGAGAAACATCCTCCCATATTTCTACCCCGGTAATTTGGATCTTCATCATTAGGTCTAATATACCAAAATCGTTTTATATACTAAAATTGAAGTTAATGGTCCACATCGGGCAACGAAGAAGAAGAATAAGAACAATTTGTCCAACGCTAACATAGAGTTCTGTAGCAACTGTGATACAAACCCTGATGGAACATTTGGCAATTTTTTGAGAGAAGAAAATCAATATTTTTTTTTCTTTACTAATGGGATACTTCCCCTTGGTCAGTTTATTTATATTACTACGATCAAACCTAAACTGATTTGTGATTCTATATTAGAAGGAATACGTGGGGAAGAAGTAAGACAGTCACACTTTTAGGGAACTATTAGAAACTTCAAATATTATTTGAGTTCTATTTAGGAAAAAACACGTTTTAGGAAAGTCTTTTCAAACATTATAAACTTCAAATATTTTTTTTTTTTTTTATTTCTGGAAACCACCGTTTTAGGAACTCATAAATTGGAAATTTCCAATGAATTTGTTATTTTTATTTATGGAAACAACACATTTAGGGAAATTACTCCCCATAAATGGAAACTTTAAATATTATTTTTAATTTTTAATTTATGGAAAATAACACATTTTGGAAAGATCAGTTTCTGGAGGACGGAGCATATGGCTAAAAAGAACTCTTGGGCCCTGGAGAATGAATTCACCGTGTGAAAAGGACTAAAATGTGGTTTAACGAGAAACTCTGAGGACAATCAAAATCAAATAATTGGAAAAGTTAAATATGCCTCTCAACGTGTGACATATTTCCCAAGATGTTTCATTTATTTAGTATACAATATACTTTTTTAAATATTTGACATATGTTATACTACGGAAAAGTCCAAGGTTCAACCTATATCAGATACAATAATCTGCTTGGAAAAGTAGCATATCTTGGCCATTTCTTTTTCCTTGGAGTCCATTCATCATTCATACTGGGGATTGTTGGGTTTTTAAAGGGTGAATGGAAAAGGAAGAGTTTCGACTTTATGAGAGTTTTTCTTTGAGGGAAACTGTGACTTTTATGAATAATTGGGATGACTTAAATGACAAGTTGGGAATTTATCCCAAGTCACACCCCCAGCCTACCATGCTGGACATAACCTACACGTAAATGGCCGTGGACTGGCCTTGATCTACCCTTGTGGCTGATTTACTTATGCAGGCGGAAGACTTAACTCATACCCGAAAAACATTCGCTTAAAATAACTTTAATTAAATGACTTGGCCAAAAGGGCACTCCATTTTCATAGGCAAAATATCGCAATACAAAGAAGAGACTCAAAAACTAATTGTTTTTTACTGTCTACAGTTATGAGCCTCTATAATAACTACGATGGCTGTTGGAACCACTTACACCATCCTATAAAAGAAAGATTGAGTGGCATCAATATATGTCCGCCAAGAATGCAAGAGGCTCCACCACTGACTCCGAGGCTTAGTGGATCAACGGGCACTGGATGATGCTGATCCGGGTTACATCGTTTTGTATCATGATACGCTACAGCCAACTGACATCAGTACATTGAATGTCCGAGTATGCGAGTTGGAATGCTAACAACAACTTAAGCTTGAAAAAGAATAAGAAGGGACACTTACCTTGGCTCTGCTCAACTCATGAATAACTTGACTTAATACACTGTAACAAGACATCTGCAATATAAAAAAGCTTGTAAAACAATGTAAGCACTTAGTTTGTTAAATAAATGCAAAAACAAACTCTACTTTACTTATACTGTGGGAGATTCTCTAATTGACAACCACCACTATGAGACTAAGTGGTGATACATTGCCTTGCTCATGCTGTCAGAACTGTCTTATACTTTGCCGTCGCATAGAAATACTTAACTTAGTAGATCCACTAGCTTAAGTTATTGATCATTTAAAAAGTATGACCCGTTAATACCCATGATGGCTACATGGTTTTTTGGAGAGCTGTGACTTAGTAGGACTCTCATTCCATTAAAGGCTCAATACTAACTCCAACATATAACTTTAGCTTATCTTTTTAAAAAACAACCTTTCCTTCTTTGGGTTGGGATAATTGCTCAAGCCTTAGGTTTAGAAAGCTCGCTTGTAAATCAATGTTCTCATTCTCGCTCAAACTTTTAGAAATCTTTAGTTCCCTCTAGCCTTTCAGTGAAAACATTTATAAATCCGAAGGAATCTTAATTTTTTCTTAGTATGATTTTGAGAAATGAACTCAACTCTTTACTCTTACTTAGCTTGCAACTATGAGTCTTAAATACACTCTTAGGGAATCTTAATCCCTTATATTCAAAGGAAAATCTTCATTCTTGAATCCTTTACTAACTTGAAACGTGAGTCTTAAAACAGCTCTTAAACCGTTTATTAAAGATTCTTGAAAAACCTTTAAGAACTTTGTTTTGGACTTTCTTCTTAACTTTGGACTTGACTCTTAACTTCTTTGACCTTGATCTTAGCTTTCCTTGATTGAAATTATGAATTCAAGGTTATGATTTGTGTATTTGGTGATTCCTAGTTTTTTCAGAAATCCATTTGAGCATAGAATCACTAAAGAGTGTTAATACACCTTAGAAGGACTAAAATAGGTTAAACTATGAAAACTAGGCAAAAAATATAGATTCGGGCACATCCGGGGCACCGCGCCAGCCATCGAGTTTAGAGGCATCATCTTGGCGCACTGTAGGCGTGTCGTCCCAGTCCCTCTGGCGCAGATTGGGCGCGACGCGCCTGGTGCTGCCCAGGTGTGGCTGACGACTTTCTCCTCTCGAGTTTCAACGCTAAACCCCCTTAACCTCCTTCTTAAAAATATTTAGGTAATGTCTTTGATTCCCCACAGATGCTAAGTAGTTAAGGATGCGGAGAGGTGGTGGTGAGGGGGTAGTTGGGGATTAGGTGTTGGGGGGTTTGGTTTGTGGTATTTTTGGTTTTAGGTATGGTTTGTAGTTATGGTGGGGGAGGGTGTGGGGGGGGTAATTGAAGGTGAATAGATGAGAGGGAGCGGGATAGGTTAAGGTAGGGGGGGGAAGAGGGTAGTTGTGGCGTGATGTGTGTTTGTTTGAGGTTGTGGGGTTGATGTGAGGGGGGTTCTTCGGTGGTGGGGGGGTGCGGCTGAATTGGTAGGGGTGGTCGGGTTGTCCTGTGGGTTGATGTTTGTCCTCCCCCCCCCCTTTTTCTTCCCCTGAGATCTTTCTCCATTTCTTCCCCGGCCATCCCTCTCCCCTTTCGTTTTTTCCCCCCCTATCCCTCTCCTTCGTCTCTTCCCCTTCCCCCTCGCTCTCCTCGCACCTCCCCCTCCCTTCCCCCTCCCCCCCTCCCGGCCCTTCACCCCCCCTTCCTCCCTCGGCCTTCGCCCCGCTTTTTTCCCACCTCCCTTTGTCTCCCGCCCCCCTTCTCCCCCCCCTGCTTCCCACCCGTTTGGTTGTTTGCGTGCCCTTCCCCACCGCCGCCCCCTCTCTCCCTTCCCCTTCTCGCGCCACTCCCCCCCTCTCCCCCTTTCCCTCCTTTGCTTCCTTTATTCCTTCATTTGCCTGTGCTCCCTGTCCTGCTTCTGTCCGCACTCCTTCCTCCAAGCCCTAAACCGATGATTTGGGAGTTGATAATCTAACGACAACTTGGGTGATCCAATAAATTCCTGAAATGACACTAGGAAATTAATTTCCACATCTAGTTTGCCCTTAAAGTTGGAGTTGGTACGGGCCGGTACTTCAACAACCCAACTTCCGATAGGCATCACTCCCTCGTACTAATTCCAAAACTGGCTCCAATTCGCACCTGTTTGGAAAGATATCTCCAATGACATTCCAACTATCGCAAGAACTACCTGCCTATATCATCTTGATTATGAGTTATGACCGTTTAAATGACAAAACTCACTTTCTTACCTAGGAACTTTTTCTAGAATTTTCCCTTTACTTTCCGAAATGATATTTTTAGTTTCTTGCTTATTCCCCCTAATCTCAATTTGTGAGAGGTTACAGAAAGTTTTGACCTTTTATGAAAGGTGGTGATTTTTCCAAAAGATTGTGACCTTCTGAAGGTTTGTGACCTTTTCGGTAAGGAACAATAAGAATCTCTTCACACTACCCTTTGTTTTCTATAAATTGAGGGATTCTTTCATTTTACAACGAAATTATCAGGACTTCTTCTACTATGAAATCTTTTATTCTAAGTGTACTTTATTGCCATTGAGTGGTTCACTGATACCGTGGTTTTAGGTACCGATATACCGGTGAGTAAGATCTTTCTATCTTGGGAGGATGTATTTCATTAAACCTCGGTACTTGAGAATGTTTCCTTAAGGGGACAATATGCAGCAGTGGGCTCGATTTTTTGTCGATTGAAAAAAATATTTCGTAGAGTTTGTTTCCAATTTAGTTCTGATTAATATTTTCTCTACTAGTTTTCATTTTCTAGCTGTCAAAATTCTCTTTAAACTTTAATATTTCTTATCAAATTCTTCAAAGTGTTGTTCTAAGTTTCTTAGGGATACAAGATGAACAAAAATCTAAGAAAATTATGATACAGTTGGTATTTCTTGTATTATACTGATTGCGAGAACTAGATCATGGAAGTAGAAGATTAATCCACTACTTCTTCATAATTCGGTGTTTTGTTTAGCAAGATTGAAGTGAGAATGTACCAGAAAAGTTGAAAATACATAAACGAGGAAAATCTCACAAAATACTTGGTGAAAATGAAAACAGACTCACAAAAAATCAAACAATACTTGATTAAAAGACATAAAATTCAAAATACAAATACTTGGTGAATATGAAAACAAAATCAAAAGAAACTTAAAAAAATACTTGTTTATCTTGAATTTACTTTACCAATGGGTGAAATTTTTTTGAATTAATTATGAAGATGTCATAAATACAGTGTAAATGAATTTTGACGAGTTGATTTATTTGAACAAGAAGGAGATAACAATGGTGAATACTAGACAAAGAGATAGAAATGATTTTGAGGTAACCTAAAAGAAGGGTGACTGGGTAATGATTTTTCTTTTTTTATTGATAGTGAATAAATAATGGTTCATATAGACTGATTTGACAAATACAAGGAAAGAAAATTAATTATATTAATATTCATTTATTTTCCTAAATTATTGATACAGAGACATTTTTTAATATTATTTTCAGTATAACTATGATTTAATAATTATGTCACAGTTTATGATTATTTGGCTAATTTTTCCCTTTTAAATTAACAGGCCTCAATTCTAAACCAAAAACCCTAACCCACCCAATATCAAACTAAAGACCCACCATCCTTTTCCCATTTTCATCAATCACTTTGAACCAATAATCGCCACCTTATGACTCGGCAGAAACCGGCGAGATCTCTTCCATCGCATAGTTTGTCTCCTCCGTTGAACGCTTTTTCAATGGTGAAAATGTCTAGATTTATTCACGATTTGTTTGTGTCCGGAGAAAGGTCAATACCTCCCTTTTACTTACCTTTCGTCTAGGTCTGATAAAGTGTGTAATCAATAATTTAATTTTTTTTGGGGAGGGGTAGAAAGGGGGGGCGATATCTATTGAACGTATGTCGGAGTGGGAAAAGGAAAGATGAAGAGAGGTAGTGCGGTAACAAGGGGTGTTGTAAAAGAGGGTAGGAGGTTTGAGGGTCGGAATTTGGTGTTTGTTATGGCTAGTAGGAGGGGGTTGAGGTGCTGGGTTTAATTATGGATCCGCGGGTGAGAAGTGAGGATTGGGGTGCTCCGCTAGGCCGTTGTATGTGCATAATTTTTTTTTATTTGATAAATAAAATCAGCATCTAAAATTGTTAATATGAACTGAAAACCTTAAGAAAAAAAATCATTGATCAGTTAATTTATCGATATGTGATTAACATTGTTGCTAGTCTAGTTTGTGTTGCGAAGAACCACTGGAATGTGTTTTACTATGTTTTAAAATCAACTTGAACATTTAGGAGAAAGCCACTGACACATAGTTAGATGTGATTAATATCCAAATTTGAAAAAATCAAAGAAAAATTACCTGATGATGATGGAGATGTCCTAGAAAACAATAATATATGAGTGACAAACACATACCACAATTAACTAGATTTTGATTTTTTTTGATAAGTTCGTTGAGTCATTGGTCATAGATTCAGTATTAAACAATCGCTCTCCAGATATACTTCTCAACTCCAATTTTTGTGCTTATAACAATTTTAATCATATTTATTCCTGTATTTTTGTTCTATAAGTTTGTTTGCTACTAATTTGATTCATGAATCACGTAGAAGCTTAGATGAAATGAAGATGTATTTTTCAAGTTGTCACAGGACACGGACAACTTTCAATAGAAAGGGATAGAACGCTCCCATACCAATAATATTAGAAGTGGACAAGAGATTCAAATGTGGGATTCTATAATGTCGAGAATTCACAGGTAAACACTTTTGGTATCTATATTGATCTTTGTTATACTCGCGCAACTCTTGGAACAAGCGGCCAATTGTTATTCCCTGTTAATACATCTGACTAATCCCAGCTGCACTTCTTCATTGTTTTCTCTTCTTTCACGAACTAGCTTTTTTCATCAATTTTGTGACCGAATAGAGAACAACTATAGAATAGAATGCATTGTTGAACTGAATTTATTGTACCACCAGCAGGTTGTGATACATAAGTGATCTTGTTATTTTTCCTAATAAAGGCAGGTTCTTGCGTTATCCCCAAACTCATTGACAAGGAGGGAGCTTGAAGACACTTAATAGTTAATTTCGTTTTCATTTGTGTATATGCATAAATTACATTGAATAATGCAATATTGTGAATTGGATCATTTTCTTGAGTTTTTCTTAGTAATAAAGTACTTGTTATATCTAGTTTAAGGATATTTTTTTCTTCTGTTTTCTGAATTACCATGAAAAGATAGTTTTTGTGGCAAAAAAAATTTGTATGAATAAATTAAGTACCTGTTGGCGATAATAAGTTGGCCACAAACTCATATTTAGTGGCAATTAGAGCTGCAATTGAAATATTCAACATCTTCGGACATAAGTCCCTACTGAAATACTTTTGTAGTGGCGATGAGAGTTGGCACTATAGTAATAAGACCTGTTGGAGTCGTCTGTAATTGCCTTGAAAGTCCTACCTTCAAGTGGGCGCCTTACAAACAATATATTTGTGTGGGAAGTTTTTTGTAGCATACTTGGGTTATTTTTAGTCGCCACATCAAGGAATTTATTTCCTCCATTTTATTTTTTTTTAAATTGTTTTCAATTAATTCTTAATTAGTAGTAATAGCTGAAGTTAAGTTAATCATACTTAATTAATTGGTATGTATTGATTGAGTAAATACATGTATTGAATTATGAAAGTCACAGATGAATGAGAAATTGGATATCTTATCATCATCAAAAGAGACAAAAGTCATTAGTATGACGTCGTCTAATTTGGCATTACATCGGGGAACACCAGAGACTTTGTGCAAGAAGGTACACAACTAATAATAATAATGACTCGATTGATTCGCTGATATCCCCAAACAAATCAGTTCGAGTTGGAACGACAATTTGTAAGATCCTTATCTAAAAGATCATCCCGCTTAACCAATACCATCATAGTAACACTTCTTAAAAATCTCCCGACAACATGCTAACAGCGAGCTTACCTACTCTCCGTCAAATTCTCACGTTCATTTTTTTTTATCTATTTTCTCTAAAATGCTTATTTGGTGTGTTATTATACACCTTGATGATGTGAGGTGTAGCTAAATACCCCAAGGAGGTTAGGGTTCATAAAAAATCACTTAATCCTTTCTTAACGTGATTACGAATAGATTTTATGTGAAAGTTACATAATATTCTTGAGTTAATTAATAATAACGTACCTTCATTGTATACTCGTTTGTAATTGGTCATGTGGTATGTTATGAACACTTCAATCACACTCTAAATTTGACAATATCTATTTTTTTAGATTCTAATGAGGAAAATTTTGAACTGGAATGATTGACGGAAGTGATCTAAGTGTTTTATCCATCTTTAATAATTGAGGTGGATTCTAAGAAATGTTAGTCCCTCCCTTACTCTAGTTAGAATGTTTTTTACATGGAATAGTAAGAGGAGATCAATCATTTAATCGTAATTCATCTCAATCATTCAAGATGGTAAACACTTGGTCACTTGCGTCCAATCATTTCACTCATAATTCTTCCTCTTTTAGAGTATATAAAAATAGGTATTATCAAATCTAGATGCGTTGATTAAGAGTTCATAACATTAACACATGACAAAGTATAAATCAGGATACAATTAAAGGTCATATACTATTAATTGACTCTAGTTATATCAGTGCAAGTTTTTCACAATATAATCTTTTCTTAATCACAGTAAGGTGGATTAAAGTAATTTTTTTTATGAACCTAACCTCCTTGCGGTATCTAGATTCACCATTAAGTAAATCGAATGTTGTATAATCACGCACCAAACAAGAGTTTTTAGAAGGAAAATAAAGAAAAAATCCCTATAATTTGAAATGAGAGGTAGGTCGCTCGCTCCTTGAGTCAAATAAAGTGTTTATGCCGGATGGGTTGGTGGCAGCGGGTTGATTTTTAGATCAGATCTACAACTTGTCGATCAAACGCGAAACCGGATTTTTTTGGAATCGACCACCGATCACTAGATTAATATTATTTTCTTAAATATTATGTCCTTTCTCCCCAAGTCTCTTTTGTTCCCACTGTAATACGAAATCAAACGACGTCATAACATGGAGGGATATCTATCAAAAGGAAATAGAAATGGGATAGAATGACCACTTATAATTTGAACTTTGAAGTCTAATTTGTCACTCAAATCAAGAGTCAAGGCACATAAAAAGCTACATATAAAAGAAAAAGTACAAACAATTTATTTATTTATTTTTACTTGATGTCTGATATTCACATTGAGACTCGAATAAATGTGAAAAGTTCAAAAATCACACATACTTTAAGATGCAAAAAGTAGAGATACATAAGAAATAAACGTTACCATAACAATTTCAATAATACTTTGAACAAGAAATGTAGTTTCTAAAGCCTTGAGGATATTGGTGGGCCAATCCATGAGACTAATCGAAACATAACATCATTCTTTTGAAAGCCTATCAAAGGCTTCATTAATTTTGTCATTGTAACAACCTCTATCCTCACACAATATGTTTTGTGTTTTGCCGCCGGTGAAGGAGTGGGATAGGTGACAAGGTCAGCGATGGGGCGTAAGGAAGGTAGAAGAGGGGCATTAAAAGAAACGCGAGGGTAGAAAAAGAGAGGTAGTGGGACAGGTGGGTAAAAGGGGTATGTAAGCGGAAGCAATCGGTGGAAGAAAGAGGGTAGATGGCCAGGGAGAATCTCAGATAGCATCGGTAGGGGAGAGAAGGATAGTGAGAAAGTGGAGGGGAGATTGAGGAGTAAGAGCGAAGAAGAAGTCAAAAAATTGTAAGAAAGAAGGGCCGAGAACGAGAATGCTGGAGAGGGAAGAATAGAAGATTGGTAGGGGAGAATGACGGAGATAGAAGGGTGACAAGATGGAAAGTGGCAATGTAAAAGAAGGCGAGAGCATTCAACGGAGGGGGAGGGGGGCTGGATGCCGTCAAGAGGACGAACGTTGCTGTAAAATGGGATGAGTAGGAAATAGACCGACGGGTGTGACGAACGTGTGCGGTGGCCCACCCATAATCATCATCTTCTTGGTAACTCCTTCACACTTCCAATAATGCTACCCCTAACAACTTTTTTGCCTGAAACTTTTTTTCAAAAAATAATTACACAACTTCAATAAAACAATAATGTTTTATACCTCTGAAAATATTTTAACATTTGAGTCGGATCATTCAAAAATACACTATTTTTGGAGGAATTGACACGCACCTGTCGATATTTTGGAAGAAATTGAACAACATATGTGGAAAGTTTTCTAACTTTAAATTTTGAATCTGTCTCTAAATAATTGAATTGAAAATATTTACCATAGATCAAAGGTGTAGCTGGGACTTCAATTGGCTGAGCTGGTTCTCCCACAATTGATATAGTTCCATTCACTTTTAGGAGCTCAAGATAAGGCCCTAAAGAATGCTTTGCTGATACTGTGTCAATAATAAAATCTAAACTTCTTCTGTTTCCTCCCAACCACCAAAGGTCCAAAAGGGAAAAAGACAAAGTAAGTACTAACTTGCAATTTTATTGTAGACAGATAAACTAATCTGTATATTGTCTCACAAAAACATCATTTGTTTACAGGGACATAATTAAAACCAACCGTAAAATAAAGTACAATGACCCGCTCTTTCAAATGGAGATAGAGGTAAGGTAGCTAGAACGCTGCTATCTCTAGCCATGGTATTGGTCATCCCCCCCGCTCATTTTAACACCTCTAATCACAGTCATAAAATAAGTATGTACCGAGTGTTATAAATATATGAACATCTAGAAATATAATCAATTCAATGCAATGCTAGATCATACGAGAAGGATTTGTCTAATGTTTCATTTAAAGATTGTTGTCCGGTCCACAATTGATTGGGACGTAACCATTCTGAACATTTCCTCATGCAGGTCCAACAATAGCGTGGACGAAGAGTTCAAATGAAGATGTACGTAACTTTGTTATTACGCAAAATTAGGTTTTGGACCTAAGTCACATTTCAAAAGTTGGCTCAAAAGGAAAAGGATTGTCCAAGACTTATAAAGAGTCACTCACCTAATTAACTGTCAACATGAGACTTTTTCATTGTCCAACATCCTAGCTGCCTCACGCCCAAGATTGGTTAAGTGGTGCGTGTAAAAATTAATTTGGGGTCTTACATTGGATTAGATGAGTTCTCCTCTCAATACGCAGAGTAATATGACCACATGAGTCTAATTTAAACCCAAAAATTAATTCCATGAGAGGAGAATGTTCAAATAAAAAATAGAAATCATAGTCTATTTTTTGATCAACATGAGATTTTAACCCACTCATCTAATAATCGTAAACATCTATATAGTCAGTAACTAGGGGTGTGCAAAACCGAACTGAAAACCGAACCAAACCGCAAATCGAGTCAAACAAAAAAACTCGACTAGTGGTTTGGTTTGACTTGGTTTGGTGTTGGATAAAAAAACCTGACTATATTTGGGTTGGTTTGGTTTCAACTAAAAAAACCAGCTCGATGTTGGGTTTTATTTGCCCTGATTTCTTACCATAAATAGGTTTTCCTTTTAGGAAAAGGTTTTGGATTGACTAATCTTTTTTCTGGCAGGAAAAGGTTTAGAACTCTATAAATAGAAGTATGTTCCTTCTAACTCAATCAGAATTCACAATGTAGTCTTAAAGACTTTGAGAGTTTTGGTTAAGGGGAGAATTTATGGGTCACAAGTTTGATACGTTATCACTTGTGTGAACCTCCCATGCATTCTGGTAATTGTGAGGTTTGTTTTCCCTCTGTATTTTGCTCTCATATTAATAGTGATTCCACATCTCCTTTGTGGACCAGGTCGAGTTGACCGAACCACCTTAAATCTTTGTTTCTTGGGGATATTTCTCGTTGTCCTTTACTCTATATTCTTTCGAGTTTCCTTGGCTATCCTTCGCGTTTACACCTGCTTATTTTTGGTCCTAACACCACGAGCAAACCAACCCGATATGATATTATATCATTTTAAATTTTATTTTAATACCTAAATACTTTCTTTGATATACTTTTTTAAATATCTCTTATACTTTTGTTCATATTTTAATCTTTTGATACATTTATTTCATGTTGGGAAGTGAAAATTCTTAATATCTAATAAAGATAAGAATGCATCATATTGGTAATTATAAATACAGTTTTAATGAAAATCAAATTAATACTAATGCAAAAATAAATTAATTTAACACAAGAATGAAATAATATTAATATTTGTGTTTTAGTTTTACATAGATTAAATAATTAAAAGACAATGAATCCTAATTTTTACTTTCTTTTAATATTTAGTCATGTAACTACTACTTGCTAAACTTTATGATTCGTACTTTAAATTATGCATCAATTTTTATTATGACTTAATTAATTTGGCAATAATTGTTTTAAGTCGTTCTACACTTATTAATTTTTTTTTTTGGATATTTTAGTGTCATTAATCATATCATATTTTTTGTTATTTTTCTTGAAAATAACTTAGATAGTTGCATTTTGGTAAGACTAAAGAAATATTTGAAGTACAAGCAAATTATATGTTTGTATGAATACTTTATCTAAAAAATCCAAAAAAAACCCCAAAAAATCCTGAAAAAACATGAAGTTGAAAAATTCGAGTTTTATTGGTTTGGTTTGGTTTGGTTTATAAGTTTAAAAATCCGAGACAAATGATTTGATTTGATATTTGAAAAACCCGAATCAAGCTGGTCATGTACATTCCTATCAATAACTCATCTTATACCCTCTATTTTAATTTATTTGTCCAATTTTTATTAGTCTGCTTAAAAACTGATATTTTTTTTGTCGCTGCGATAATATTTATTTCAACCTTTTTATTGACATGTGTGCGGAGTTACAAACGTGCATTGTTTGAGTCTGCTCGGATAAAGCCATCAGCATCCAATTTCTCTTTGGCATCTTGTTTCTTTAGAATGAGAGGTGCTATAACAGTAACTGATGACCAAAAGCCTTTCCCCAAATTTGAATATCACATATGCCCCAACACACCTAACCTATTACAGCATATGTTTGCCTGGTGACCTCAAATAAGTTGCTATTTTTCATGCAGTGTAACACCTGTCAAGCCAGCTCCATAGTTGTGCTGCTCTATCCATAGGCAAGCTCTCTGTATGTGCACCTACATATCTACATTTTTTAAAAACAGAAACATTAGGGTTGTGTTCAGTACGAGGAAAATAAGTGAATTCGTTATTTATTTTGTTTTAAAAATATTCGGATATGTGGCAAAGAATATTATAGTAAAAAGTAGTTTTATATAAGCCTAAATAGATATATATGGAATGTTTAAGGGTGGGGTAGGAGTGTTGAGTTGGGTTGGAATGGACCTTTAGATGTCAAGAAATTAAGCATCCTGATTCAATAAAAGTTATACCTTACGTTTCAATTTGTTTTATCTAATTTGACTTTACACAATCATTTTTATAATGATTATTTTACTATGAAATGATTTCCAGTCCACAAACATTTGATTCCATTTGAAGCCAGCAAGTTTCAAAATCTTTATTTCTTTCTTAAACTACCCCCCGTGTCAAGTCCAACCATATCATATCATTGAAGAGAAAAAAATTGTGATGACTTTTAAATTATGATCTTAGATAAAAATACGTAAAATTATACTAAAAATTCTTGATCTTTTTACTGTGACAGCAAACCATGGTTTGGAGTTAACCACCAAGGTGGGAAGTGTCATCCCAATGAATGCTATTATATACAGTCTCATTTTGGTCACAATATTCTCTTGGAAGCTATGCAAAGCCCAATCCAAACATGTAGCCGCCACATATCCCACACGCCTACTCTTTCACCTACCTTGAACTTTGACACATTGCTTCCACCTTATTACAATTCCACACTTTCATACCTCATATTACATATATAAAAAAAAATAGTTTAAGTTATATATTCTGATGATGTAATTAATAACATTTACAGAAATATGTCACTTGCAAGCTTTAATTGATAGCCTATAAAAAATTTATGATCTAAAATAAATCTTAAAAAAGTGTTAACTAATTAATTGTGATAACAAAAATATTTGATATTGTAGGCTTCGACAAGGAGAAAAGACCAACTTTAATTCTTATTGGAGATAATACCTCAGATTGTCAGTCAACTTTGAATAATTTACTTAGAAAGTCATTCAACTTTGGGTTATTTATTTCAAAAGTCACTCAACATTGTTTTTTAACTAAAAAATCATTCAACTATTGATGTTTCACTTAGAAAGTCATCCAACTATTTATATTTCACTTATAAAGTCGTTTACTCATTGTCAATAATTTTTTTCATTTTACTATTTAAAGAATACAAAAAAAAAATTTAAATTATTTTTTAAAAATAAATCAGACTGCTTATTTTAATTATTTTTTTGGTTACTACCCTTTTCTTAAAAAAAATAGTCAGAAGATCGTCACTGTCCCCTTTTTTTATTACTTCTTAATCCAATTTTTCTTTATTTGTAATCTTTTTACAATTTTATTTCGTTTTTTCAAAAATTAACTAAATCGAGATTTTTTTTTTTTTTTTGGGGGGGGGGGGAGGTTGCAAGTGTTACGGTACGTTTTGTTACATTTTTTTAGAAAAATAAGTAGAGCGGTCAATGAACTAATTAAAATGTATATCTTAATTGTTTTTTCTTAAACGTAGTTTAAGACAAAATTTAATGAAAAAATTATTTAAATTGAATGAGTGACTTTATAAGTGAAATATAAATAATTGGTTGACTTTCTAAGTTAAACATCAATAGTTGAATGACTTTTGAGTTATAAAACAAAGTTGAGTGACTTTTAACTAAAAAATTTAAAGTTGAACGACTTTCTAATTAAACAACTCAAAGTTGAGTGACCATCTCAGATATTATGGTTTTGTGACGATCGAATTTGTCATCTTCTTTTAGTATCATTATATAATACTGATTAAAGAACTTGAAAAAAGTGTGTTAGTGCAAGAAATGATGTAATGGTCCTAAGTTGACTAGTTCAACTTTACCTTAATTTGTACATAGCTTAATGGTTTTGCTTTATTTTAAGAATATGTATATGTTATTTATACATAGCTTAATGGTTTTGCTTTATTTTTAAGAATATGTATATGTTATTTGTACATAGATTAATGGTTTTGCTTTATTAAGAGTATTTATATGTTATTTTGTAAAATTTTAAAGAGATGCATGGGAATGGGAGTGGGGCTTGGAGGTGGCGAAGGGTGGGATGGTCAAAGGATGAGGATTGAGTAGATGGAGAGGAAATAATAATTTTGGAACGTCATTTATATAACTTATTTTTCATACATTAGGTTACTCATTTTTTTAGAGTTGATCAATAAAATATAGAAAAATTACAAAACATATATATTCTAAGAAACGTTTTCTTCCGTGCCAAACACACAGATGTCTCAAATCCTCCTTCATGCATGCATGAGGTTGAGATTAAATACCATTGAGAATTGGCTCGACTATAAGACAATTAAAGCATGACTTGAAACTTCATTTTCTTGGGTGTTGTCGTGATTCCTAAAGATATGATTTCATATATTGTTTCATTTTTTTATCACATCTTATAAGTTGAAAAGATAAATGAACTGAATTTTTTTAGTAATTTTAGTATCTATTCTTTACGTACCTATCAATTTGTTGTCTTATTAATTATCTCACTAACATTAACATGAAACCCACACTATTATTTCTATAATATACCAATTTCAATCCCTCTCAATCTATTTTTTTTTCTCCTTATTATTAAATATTCTAAAGCCCTCAAACAGTCAACCATTTTGCATTATACAAAATCTATTATTGTCGATTTACAAAAAAGATCAAATTTGTGTTTTGGTGTCCTCTTCAAATTTCTAGCACTGCAACAAGCTAACACTATTCCACTATCATTATCTTAACTTATCAAATTCAACACAAACACTATATCAATATCATTAAATTAACATTTCAAATTATTGTGTCAGGTTTTATGATTCTAACTTTATATTATATTTTTTCATTGAGAATTTGCATTTCTTACCTTCTTTCTTCATAAGACATGCGTACATCATCCTAACCCTTTCAAAGCTCACTGAGTATATTATTGTTATTCAACTTATATTTATGCGAGAAAAGTTAAAATCTCTCAATACTATCAGGCCCTCAATCTCGTTGAGACAATATCGATATCGTTTGCTTAGATAATTGTAATATGAAGTAAAAGTAATTACCCATGAAAGGACAAATAGGAAGGTTGTGTTTCCCATCAATTTCTTGGCAAATTTACATCTGTACGACACATCCCACAATACAAGATTTTGATGGTCACATCATCTAAACCATTTTCTCTACAATAATATTAAATTGTTAGAACATATTTCCAAAAACTTTAGCTAGAAAAAAAAATACTATATGGATATAATACTATTGTTGAAGTAATAATGTATGTATTAATTAAGATAGGATATTATTAGAAACCTTCTCTTGAACATAAATGGTGTTTAACTTGCCAGAGGAGTCTTGAGCAGCCCAACCAAGAGCACTTTGTGTGAGTTTTGGAGTTGATTTGGCCATAGGAGAAATTGTTGGAGATGTTCGAGATTTGAGTATTGAGGGAGAGAGTGGCATTTTGAGTATTAGTCTTTCTATTTTTTTAGTGTTATAAGGTTTTTTTTCCAATGAAAGAAGCCTTTCTTGTTTATCTAGAGTTTTAACGTCATTTGGAGAGGCGGAATCAATACTTACAATTTTCTGAATTCTAGATTTTAGAAGAATGATTTCAAGTGATAATAACTAAGTTCAAGATTTCAAGTGGTAATATTTATATATGATTGGCCGAGGGCCCCTTTTTCTTTTATAAGGAAAAAGATTGTAGTTGGATACAAATAGACCAGTGAAAGACGAGTAGGAAAGCACACATGTTGTGGTCATCTTTTAGCTGTCGAGTAACGATTGATCAAGGGAATTTTCATCATGTAGCTAGATACAAATAAGTTAGTTAAAGACGAGTAGGCAGGAAGCGTTAGGCTAGTGTCAGTGGTGTGCACAAACGAGGACAAATCACATGATTTTATACTGATCAGTTTTGAGCTGTCGAGTGATGATTTCATCTCTTTCTATTTACATGAATGAATTAATGAAATTTTCACCATACTTAGCCCCGACCCCACCTCACCCCTCTATCCTCAACATTCACATTCAATAGTATTAAACTAGATTATATATTAATAGTTCTATTAAAATATTTTATTTTATTTTTTTTTTAAGTGGCGTGGTCTACTTTTCTTTGTAGTTTGCTTAAAAAGGAGTCTTTTCTTTACTAGCACAACTTTTTAATTGCAATTGGTTCATGAAAATGTTTAAAAACACAAGAAAAATGAGTATTTTATTAATATAGTTGACCACATTTGAATGTTTTCAACCACAAGATTCGAAAATCTTTTTTATTTTCTAAATTTTGTAATCAATCAAAATCAGTCCAAATAAATAAAAACTAATTCTTTTATAGACCTCGTAGAAAAGTAGATAGGAAAAACTAACCTATAATCTAAATTGACTAGCTCAGTAAAAACATACTTGCATAACAAATACAAAATAAATTAAATACAAAATTATCTAATTTCTTAAAAAGTATTTTCCTCTATACCAAACACACCCTTAATAATTACTATATTGCCGTACCCAATTAAAGTTAACTATATATTCACCTTTACGGAGGGGTGTCATGTTAGACGGTTATGATTCAACATTACGTATGGGGTTATATTATTTAGTATGGATTCAACATATATTATTTTTTGTCTTAATTTATGCAATAAAAATAAAATTTAGAGAATGAATCAAATTTTAATATAATTTTTATATATATTAAATGTCACGCTCTGAGCCAACATCCTGAACGTGACCGGCATCGAGAATCATTGTTGGCCCCAAGCACACTCTTGACCTAACTCAACTCTCAGCGGAAGATATACTCAACAATAAGTGAACTCAAAACAAAACTTCACTCAACATCTTCAAAAGAAATATTCAGAATATTTTAAATAAAACATTCACTGGCCAAATAAGGCTACTCAAGTCTTAAACATTGAACACTGGAAATGAAAAGACCACTCAAGTACTAATATCTATTTATGAAGCATCTAAAATGACAAAAGATGGAAGTAGAGACAAGACTCACGACATCTTAACAAAGTCAAAAGTAAAATTGAAATACTCCGCGAAGCACGGAGGCTCACCAAACGCGAACTCGACTGTTGTGGTATCACAAAACAAAATCGCCTATTGATGAGCCTGGTTGTCTTGTATCCCATCATGAAAGATGCAAGCCAAATGACATCAGTTACATGATTTATGAGCATGGAAGAGGAACACTGGACATAGATGAAGCTGAAGTTGAAGAACGAAAACATACTCACGCCATCTCAACTCAATCTATCAGGGATATTGAACTCAATCCCGTATAAAAAACAATATAACGGTTTACTTGGCAGTTCATATAAAGGTTTTTGTAAACAACACTGATGAAACTCAATGTATTTAAAATACAATAATAACTTTCGTTAAGAAGATTCTAATCGAACAAACCATCACTTTGAGATAATGATCACAACCGTCTCACCCACACTGCCATAACTTTCTAACCTTGCAGGGGTGGGACAGAGTATAAGACATCTTCAAAAATAAGTGGATTCACTAACCGATGCTTAAAAAGCAATAAGGGAATTATTCTAAAAAGTATGACTCTTCTTACCCGCGTGGGTAAATGGTTATAAGGACTTTTAGTATTTGAACTCATCCCGATATTGGTGCCAAAATACTACTTCCCATGATATAACTAAGCTCATATGTTTAAAAACAGGTTCTATCCTCAAACTTAGAGAGTATTACCACAAAGTTTTCTTTTGAAATAGATTATACATCAAAAAACATCCATGAACTCCATTGGAAATCAATGTTTTCCTCTCATTTTAAATGTAAAATATTTACTTTTGGGAATACTTAATTCCCATATATTCGTTTTTTGAAAATGAAAATCAAATCTCTCCATCCTCATACTCATGTACTGAAGTCTTAAAACAAGTTTTAAAAGTTTGCAAAAGACTTCTCAAATGAATCGAAACAACTTCCTCGAACTCTACTCTTAACTCGATTTTGAACTTAAATTATGAATTCAAGAGTTATGATTTAGATACACGGGTTTATCAATGATTAGATGCAGTTTGATTATTTATAATGAGTAAAATAATTAAAATTCTATTTGAATTCTTTATTCTTTAGAAAATCCCCCACCTGAACCATTCTTAAGAACACCAAACTCTCTCGAATGAATTAAACTCTTTCTGCTTTCGAGCTACATCAGGAGTAAAATATTTTTCCCACTAAGACATGCATATTTATGGCAATATCGTCCTTAAGACGGATGCGACAGGAAAAAGTGAAGTTCGGAAAGTGTTGCTGACTTAACATTTAGGTTTCGACATAACGAAGCTTGCACTGTCTTTTCACACTTAGGCGCACAACGTGCCATTGGTAATGATTCTACTACAGTGCCAAAAATTTGCAAGCTAATTGTAAGTAACCATTTTTTTCATTGAATTTCAGAGGAACTACTTTGTTAGGATTGGGAAATTGCTGCGATTCTTCCTGATTAGCCTGGATTCTTCTGTCAAGAGTAACTTTGAAAGTATTACCTAAACTCTTTCGACTGAATATGCTAAAGTCTATAAACATTGAGCTACTATCATTTCATAAAAATTGAGATCTTCTACGAACTTGATGCACAAATAGATAGAATAACAACAAATAGCCTTTTTCTAGCATGCAACGCTGGGAACCAATTCATTAAAAAAAGTTCTGATCTTATCTTTCAGCAACTGAATGAAAAGTGGTTTAAGAATAAGAAAGAACTTTAGAGTTAGATGCGCTCATCCCTTTTTTTACTAGCTTTAATTCCAACCCAGCAGGAGATGCTACATTTAAAATAATAAAGTTTTTTTTAGGAGAACAAAATGAAGCTAATTTACAGCTCTTGTCATATATCTATAATGCTTCCAATATTGAAATCTAGCAATTTTTGTGCAAGTTGTTACATATTGTGTTAATATAATGAGGGAAGTGATTTTGGTTAGCTGTAAATATAAGTATTGAATTTGATCCTCAAGGATGACATTTTAGGAAAGAATTTACATGGAGCAAACGATTAGAAAAAGGGAAGTGGCGTCAAGCGACCCCTTGCACACTGCTTAACGTGGGCAAGCGCCTACCTCTAAACTTCATAAGGCTCATTGTGGCGCAATGCAAGTGCGTCAATGGTATGTCGCACCACTCTTCTCAGAACAATACGATGAATTTTTCTTCCATTTTCTGATCCTAACTTTCCTAGAATCGATTTTTTTCTCAAATTATCCTTAGATTCAATTAAAAAGAATACAAGTACACGAGAATCTACAAACTTTTCCTCAAGAAAAACTCTAAAAATCAAAATTCTCGCGTCAAGAATTCACGAATTCCATAAACAAAACATGAATAACAAAACCTCAAGAACACCCATCAAGAATTCAAATAACTCAACCTCCAGAACGAAATTACAGATGGAATTCGCATGATTGACACGTGGGTAAACAAATCAAACCTATGGAACCCTTACATACTTTTAATTTTGGCGAAACAAATATCAAAACTTAGTAAGAAGATCTTGGCAAACACTTGGATTCCCCTTGTTTTCTCCGGTTGTTGAAATCACTCTCACATCCTTACACGTGATTTTCAAATGAAAGCTAATCTAAGTCAGTGAGGCCCCTAAAATTTCCAAAATGTTTAAAGCTAAAAGTGTAAGGAAAAGATCAAAATACCCTTCATTAATTCGGATAAATTTTCTTAACTGGACAGACTAACTTCAAACGGGCATATCTCCCTCATTGGAATTCAAAACTTAGAAAATTAAATGACATTTGAAAGAGGACTAAAAGACCTCTAATTTGATATGTTATGAGCTACCTAAATATACTGTAAAAAAAATGGTCGTTTGAGGTTGACCCAAAGCTCACAACTTAAGTTTAACTCGAACAAATCTCAAATTAGCTCTTTCCCAATTAGTTCTTTCTAAATATAGCTCTTTCTCAGGCTGAGGTATTACATTAAATTATTAATTACTGTGATTTTAGTGTTTTTAAAATAATATATGTTATTTTATTTCTCCCAATTTTTATGCCTGATAAAATTTTAAGAGTCAACCAACATTTGTATGCCTGTTAATTTTTTAAGCTGTGAAGTCAGGTGATTTATATTATTTTTATATCATTTTCAAATAATATATGGTGTTTCTATCAATATTCAAAAAATTGATTTTATATAAACAGTGACCCTTTATAATTATATAGCAATCTAATTTAATAATATAATATGATTAAATTAAAAATAAAATCAAAAACAAATGTGATATTTAAAACCATCCAAATAAGAAGTTACTACAACGATCCGAACCGTTTTAATTACACCTCGTGTGGAGTGTCAATTAAAATTTTCAAATGCCGGTGCCAAATAAAATTTTTTGACACACAACAAAATTATTAAATTTGAAATTATTCGGGCTAACGTCAGCCCCCCCCCCCCCAATATATAGTGGAATGTCTCCCCCTATGGCACCACTATAAAGCTTGCAAGAACGCTATAGCAATATTTACGGAATTAGACCCTATATAAAATGATGTCTTTTCTTATTTTTTTTTATTTTTGGGACAAAACAAATGACGGTTACTAAAATATTTCTCTTAAGCAACTTTAAGCTCGAGGATGATGGAGGAGGAGATTTTCATGCAAGAAGGCAAAGGACCAACGACGTTCGGTCCATGTTCTTTGTTGAATTCTTCCAAAGGAGAAAATGATGCCATTAAAATCTTGAGCAACGCTTGAACACCCAAGCAAGCTAAACTTTCTTAATAAGTGGGAGATTTGTATTTAATCCATGTAGGTCTTGTAGAATATGTCAAAAGTTCATTGTTAAACCCTCAAAAACAGGGAGAGTCTAATGGATGATGTATGGGTAGTTGTGGTTATATTTACAGATGACGACATGTTTTCAACATTGTTGACTTTTGATGAATTGCCGAGTGATCTGAGAAAGAAAATTTTGGGGGTATGCACTGACACAAAGAAACAAACGCCACACAACTATATATATGAGTGAGTAAGGGGGAGGTGTGAGACACTGAGACAGATGGTGGTACCCTTCCAGGTGTATTGGTTCTGAAGGTTGGGGTTTGGATGTTTATGTCTGCCCTGAACCTACACCGTTAGACGTGGCGGACACTCTAGGAATCACTTTGATCTTGAAACAAACCCGTAACCTAAAATAACGATTTAACGGAATAAAAGCACTCAAGCGAAAAAAATAAGCTGAGTTTAACTCATATATATTAAATAGACGGTAACACCCTATAACTACAAAAGAAATTCAAAATTGGAAATAGTCATTTTTGAAAAGAATATAGAAATCTGGAAATTTGTTGTGTGTTAAAGTTGAGCTTTTGGTCAACTTCAAACGACCATAACTTCTAGCTCAGGATGATTTGAGTGTATTTCCAAATATCGTAGGAAAAGATCATGGAAAACAAATTTCCAACGCGTGATTTTGCGCGATTCGAGTTTGTCATGAGTGAGATAGGCCAATTTGAAAGTTGAGTTGTTAAAATAAAGAAAATAACCAATCCGATTTAAAAAGGGCATTATGGGCTTTTCATTTACCATATTGTTTCATTTTGGGTATTAATTGGGTTCTAAATGATCTTAGTGATGTTACACTTTTGGAAAGAGTTAGAATTTTGAGAAAAGGGAAAAAAAAAAGAGAAAGGACGAAAATAAGCAAGAATCATCAATATCTTTAGGAATCGCTTGTTGATTTCGTCAAGGGGTGATCCCTACAAGGTATGTGAGTATACACAGTGTTGGGTTCGTTCACCATGCGCCAAACATGTTTAATTTAGCGTGAGTTCATTCTAAAAATTGGAAGTTTGAATGTTCTTGATGTGTGTTCTTGAATTTACTTTTGTTCTCAAATTTGAGATGATATTGAGGAATTCTTGAGAGGTTAAGGTCAATTTAGTTTTTTTTAAAGTTAGATTTTTATGGGTACATTTCTTGGGTATTTGAATATAAAAAGGATTTGAGAAAAAGAATCGAATTTAGGCGAATTGGGATTAGAAAACAAAAATGGAACAAGTCGGCAGAATCTGAGTACCAGGTTCGTACCCAGATTTGAAATTTCCCCTCGCGTTGTATAGCGGTCACAGACCTTTCTACCTAAAATTTATTTTGCGACCAAAAATTAAAATACATCTCCGCATCACTGACAACATTCAATCAATGTTTTATTGATATTTTCTCATTTTTAACTATCTAATAACACTCCTAAACATCATGAGATCCTCCATGTCACAAATATTCAAATCGTGGATAATCCATAATTCAATTCAAAGGATCAGATAGAGTCAAGTCAGAAAGTTCATAGATCCTTCCAAAAGTATTTACAAATGATTGAAACTTTGTTTGAAGAATGAGTTTTGAGCAGTAAAGAGTAAAAATTGAAAGTTCAGTTCTTTTAAGAGGAAATGGTATAAAACGCCCCAACATTACCCTAAATTCAACCGACATCCAACTCAAGAGTGTCCATTACCCACCTGAACGTAATTTCTCTATTTCTACCACACCTAAAGTGCTGAAACAATCATGGGAGGTGTTCTCATCACCTCTAGGTGCGTTAGAAGCAGAAATTCACGAAAATTCTCTTCTCAACGGTCATGTCCCCACCTTTAAATAACCCTTTTTCTTCTTCCCACCATTAATCCTTGTTTATTTTTTTAAAAAAATTCATGATTCCTCTCCAAAATTAAGTAGGATTTAATTTTTAATGTTCATTTTTACTTCAAATCTTGAATTAGGTGTTTTTGTAATCTGCTGTTAATTTCTTATTTAGGTCACCAATTAGAATTTTAAATTTTCTCAAAATTCATCAAAAATGGCAAATGAAAACTAGAATAGGCTTTTTATGGATGAACTGGACCCAATGCTAAACGTTGTAGTGAGATGCAAATACGGAATTTTGCTGAATTGTAAATTCTGGTCGAAAATAAATTAGGAAAATGATTTTTGTCTTGCCAATGTTATGTGTATGTGTTTTTATCTTTTATTCTGCTACACTTATCTTGAACGATGCTAATGTACTTATGTGGATCATTTTCAGTCTAAAAATAAAAAAAATTCAAATGGAGAGGAAAATGAGTTGGAGCAAAAATTAGTATTAGAAGGTTCATATTGATACGTGAGAGAACTCTAATTCGTTATTGGCGAGGAGAACTGAATCGAAAGGTCTGAAATGGTTGTAGGTTGTAGGTAAATAGAAAGAGACTTTTGTGTATTTGATTTGTGCTTTTGCTATGTGATCAATAAACCGATAGTTTGCATATTTGGTATTCTTTTTGATTTGTTGTTGTTATGAATTGTCAATGTATGTGTCCTTGAGCTATGATGTTCATTGAAGCTCAGTTAATATGACACACTTCATCAAATAACAACACCTAATCATCCATTCATACTTCAGCATAGACAAAGCACAAACCATTGTAAAACAAAAACCAACTCAACAATATAAGCACACATGAATAGCCAATGCAGTTCGATAGATAACACAACAACCATTTTAATCCACAACATCACCATTCATTAATCAAGGGCCCACATAAGGTAAAATTTACCAAATAACGCCTCACACAAGGCAGAATACCAAAACAAAGTCATGTTCAAAGGCCCATAAGACAATATTTACCAACAAAAATCCAAAAGAAATAGAAGGAAATGAAATTAACTTAAAGGGCTTAAATACACAATATCATTGCATTTTCACGTCATCTTGACTATGAAGAAGTGTCATTGCTAACTTGAACGACTTCCACTGTCTTGTTTTTTGCTTATCTTTAAGCTCATGAAAGTTGGAATTGTTGAGCCTTGCTCTTTACCATTCCATTTGGCTATTGTATTCCTTGGAGTAGGACCAAAGTCAATAGTTACCTCATCAGATGTATTGCAATATTCTATCAGATAGAGTATCACTTGCGGGTGGGGGGATACTTGGATGCCAGTCTATAGTAAAATTTGGGGCTATGATCAATATTAAAATGTTTAATAAATAACATTAGATTGATAATTCAATGTTTAAGATGTTAACATAAAATAAAAGACTCACATTCATGACTTTGAAGCTAATGAAGATGATGCATGATAAGTAGGAGGAGGAGAAGGGAGGCAGGAAAAATAGTAGGTGTGTAGGATGTAGTCGGGTAGGGGAGGTGCAATAGATGATAGGATGATGTTTTTGTGGGTCTTTGTCTTCCATTTTTACTGAAGGCTCACCTTTATGATTTTGATAGTGTTTCTATACATATAAGATTAAAGTAAGTCATAAAGTAAGAAAACTAAAACAAGTTCAGATATTACCTGTTGGTTTGCCTCTTCAACTTGCCCCTGAACCTGTTGGTTGTGCCTTACTGATGCAGTAGTAGTAGTGTGGGAGTGCACTTTGTCTGTTGAGAGTCAAAACTTCTCTTTGAGGACACCATCTAGTTCTGAAATATAAAACCACATATACTACATTGTCATTGCAAGTCCAACCAGGGAAGCTTCCCAGAGTCTTAGTTTCTCTCGGTCTTAATTCTAGCCTTAGGGGACTACCGGACATGTTTGGGATATCTGATGGCCTCAAGCTCAGTAGTGGGGTTTGTAGATTCTGCCCACAATTTTCATGTTTGTGAGTGGTTTATAACATTGACATAATTCCTCGAGTAAGTTCTCATGTAGCAGTTTATTATTTAGTCATGAAAGAGAAATATTCTTAAAGTATTTAATGCAGCCACAACATATGCACAGGTCGGCTGTAACTGACACCGTTCAACTATAGGTTCTCTAGCAATATCCACTTTGTGTTGACAAATCCCTTCTTTACACTTCAAATCCAGCAGACTCAGTAAATTCACCTGGGACCATACATAGACTTACTAATGTTCTCCTCTAAAAACATTCAGAGAGAGACCTTGGAGAGAAATTACACTTCAAGGATCGGAAAATCCCTTAAAACTTCTTATTCTTGTCATCAGCTTTACTCTTATTTCTCTCACGCAATAGTAATTATGGTCTTGTGTCTAGCATCAAAGATCCATGAATAAAACACCTCAAATATGTTTTTGTCTACATAGTGGACACTCTACTTCAGTAGTATTGAAGTAAAACTTGCACAAATTGTAGTACATAAGTGAGTCATCCTATTTTCTCGCGACCTAATAGCTTCATTTTCCTCTATGTTGTTACTTAATGAGCCACTCAATGTTTACTCTTATCTACTTCAAAATTTGTTTTTTTCTTTGACGGACCCCTCAATCATTAGCACAATTAGTTAGTATGCCTAGCACATATCTATGTTTATACTTAGGTGTACAATTGTCATTGCATACGAACATTCCCATGCGAATCGATGATTATTAAGTGAAATAATTACATATATAATTGAAAATTACAAAATATAGTTCAATACATTTTGCAGGTCCTCAATAAAAGTGGACATTCACCATCTCCAAAGTCACAATCATCTCGTATTGGCAGACAAACAGTGGTCCATGTGTGTTTGTTCTTCTTTTCAACTATGCCCAAGAAAGTGGCAACATCTCTGGACACAACAATTATAAGTGGCCTTTTACAAACCTTTAAGGAAAGGACCATCTAAGCCAAACACCCTTGTCTACAATGTAATCAAGGGCTTCTTTAAATCTCAAACAAATGTTAAAAATTCTAAAAAAAAAGATTGATTTGCTTTTGCATCAGGTTCACCAAAACTTTCAACCACCAACTGGGTCCCTCTTGATTGGTCCTCTAACAATTCACAACTTGTGTTCAAGTATCCTTTAAATTCCCACAACATGATACCCATTATATCTTTCACCCTTTAGCTCTTGCGCTTTTATAGTATTCGTGCCACCATGAAGTTTAAATGCGTTCCTTATCAAATCTTTTTGCAAAGTGAAGACTCTTATGTTTGTTGCCTAAGTGATTTTCTTCAAAGGCGTCAGATAAAAACTTGCATTTGCACAAGTAATTTCAGTTTGCCTGTTGGCAAGTATGCTTTTAATAAAGGTTTTATCATGAAATTATTTTTTGTCTGGTCAAGAACGAAATCCATACAAAAGCCACGGTCAACCATCTTTCATCTAACTCTAACTTTCTTTAGCTCATTCACCACTTCTCCACCTTGGACCCTCCTTCAACTGCATATTTGGTTACTGCGTCTAAAATTCTTTCACATCTTAAAACACCATGCCCAACTGCCACACAACCTTTGGCAAGTAGGATTGAATGATTTTTTGAGGTTTTTTGGGTTTTGAATTCTCTTCTTGAAAATGTACCTTTTTTTGATCTACAAGATCATGGTCATAATTGCATTACAAACACTCATTTCCCTACTCACTCAAAAATACCCTCATTCAAAACTGAAGTAAGGCTTATCACCTCCTCGCGTTCCTTCATGGATTAGTTACTTGTTCACTTTCATCAAAAAACCGTAGTCTGATCCAGCTTCTCCTAATGGGTACTTGCGGCAGGGTTACCGGCTACTGTCCTTCTTCTTTTCCTCCAAGGAAAACGGCTCGGTGTATATACGCGGCATACGCCAGAACGCACGCAGGGACAGCACGACCAGACGCTTCCTCTTATCATCTCCAACTAAGTCAACGTAGATCTCAAACACTAGCATGTCAGTTGAATAATCAGAACAATCTACTTATTTCTTCTCAGAAAATCATTGTCCAGCAAAAGACCAAAACTATTTCATCAGCGTAAAACACCATCTGTAGGATCAGTAGTGAAAGGAACGGTCGTGTCGGTAATAGAAGGAGGTTTGGTAGTGAAAGGATGTGAGGTTGAAAAAGTAAGCAGAGGCGTCATCACTCTTTAAATGGTCTTACCTACCCTCAAGTAATATTTTCACTTACTGGCCATTATATTAAAAGCTTTCCACCTGAGCACCAGATTCTCCCTATCCACATGAGGCAATATTTGTTAAACATGGGTCCCATTAAAATTCTAATCAACCGATGCCTACACAAGTACCTCCACTTCATCCCGATCCCAAGAAACACTCATGTCTAAAAATATCCTTATTATTATCAAATCTACCCAAAAATGGTCATAGGTAGGTGCTTTATTTTAATACTAAAGGTTTGCAAGTTGTAGTATATACATTTCTAGAATAAGTATTCAACTCAAAATAGTACATTTTATCTACGTCAACAATCCAAAAAATTATGTAAATTTTACAAACTATATCTATTTGATACCAAGCCTTAAATCTACACTCCAACATGATTAAACTTAGCGTAATCAAAGCTAAACCCAGTCCTCACTTACAGGAATGGCAATAAAAAAACCAAAGTAGTTAGGAAGTCGTACGTTTAGTAAGTAATTATAGGAATTATTCTAATAGGAGGGGCATCCCCACAAAATATTAACAGATTCAAAAACAAATGGTATTACAAACACTAGTGGAAGAATACGAACAAAATACAAACATATTACTTCAGCCATCTCTATGGAAAATAATATATGAAAATAAATACAATACAATAGCAACTAAGCAGGCTTCTCTATTGAGGATAATACTAATGAAGAAAATAAATACAACACTCGAGACAGAATACTAAGTGAACATAGTACAAACAATTGGTGACTTAGACGAGGAAAGGGAAAAATCAATTACATGAAAAATGTGTTATATCTGGTGTCAATGAACACCGAACACTTATAATTGTAAGCCACATATAAGATTCAACAATATTGCTCTTCTTAATCTACAAGAATCAATAAAAACCCTGGGGATACATCAAAACCGAAATTAAGGAGCAGAATAACCTTTTACTAAATCAGTTGATAAACTACAAAATGGAGTTGACAAAAGCAACGAAGTCGGTCGATGAGGACCAAATCTTGTGATCGTTTACCCATAAATGGAGAGAAGGGGGATATTTGAACATGAGGAAAAACAGGGTTTTTGGATATTTCTTTTGTTTTTGTATAGTTTAGGAGGGGGAAAATGGGGAAAACAAGAAATGGGAGGAAGAAAAACAAGAACACGGGAGTTTCAAGCGAGGCGGGACCCCCAGCGCTCTGAAAAAATCCAACAAGATGAGTATTTGGTTAGTGTTGAGGTCAGCGATTAGGTGGTAGGAAATAGGGGTAAATATATAGTTATAATGGGGTAAGGGGGCACTGGGAAATTTGAGGGGTGTAGTTCAGATTTCAGGTTATAGGTTGGGGGGGGGGGGTGGGGGGTGGCGACCATTTTTCTTTCTTTTAAAAATTATATGGGGACTATGTATTTCCAAGAGTTTAAATGTTTTACATTAAAGAAAGAACAGAAATTGAGATTTCCAAAGAGCATTGCCTTTGATAGTTTTTAGAAAGAGTATATTAATTTCACAATTAGCAGAGAGGATGGAGAGAGGAAACTTGATTTCCAAGATTAGCCTTACAACTATGATTTTTTAGAAACTATGTTCAAATCACATAAAACAAGTATTGTTTTTAAACAAAGAGCAGTACATTTTTGGGAGTTAGTATTGAGCAACGATTGGGGCGATAGTTACTGTAAACCAAACCTCCATTAACCATGGAGCATCTGGGTAGATAGAAAGAATCAACTTTGTTACTGCCCCATCCGCAATCACCCTTTAGCGCTTTTAGAATCATTAACTAGTTTTTGGATCCATGATGGACTTCTAGGATGTATTACCCTACTTGTGAAACGGCTCTAATCCGGAATAACCATCTCTTTCCTCTGCCTGCAACGTTGATGACAACAATTTATACATTTTGTATCAACAACACTAGCTCTTAGTGATGGTGCGCCGCTTTTGGTTATTTCGATGAGACTTTCTCACATAAGACATTAGATTTCCCTTTATTATTCCCAGTTCTATTTTTTCCTTTTTACGACATATTTCAGCGTGATATGTTTATCTTGAACCCCGTCATTAAAAGTTGATCAGCTATGCTTTCAAACAATCTTTATTTTTTTCTGCAAATTCATTTTAAATGTTCTCCTATCTACTTAAACCATAAAATTCGGCGGACCATTTCTACTACTTATCGTCTGTGTTGAGTTGATGCCGCGGGCCGAAGTATGTTCTTCTAGTTCCTTTTTTCTTTCAACTTTTTATGCTAGTCTATTTTAGTTTGGATTTCTTCTTTTTTTTTTGTTTTGTCCCTCGCTCATACCTAGTAACATTCACACTCTATTGATGCCCCTTTTATTTGGCCCCATTTTCACCTGGTTAATTTCCTCTCTTTCCATGATGAGTTGCGCAAAACTACAAGTATATACCTTATGGATCAACATCAGCCAGCACTCGTTTGATCAGTTGCCTTCACTCATAGTCCCTTGTTCTTTGGTGATGGTCTTCTCTTTCGGACCGGGACGCGTTTCCCTTAGGTATTCCAGTTTATTACTTTCAGTGGTATTACTTCCCTAGTCATCATTACGGATTGGGCTCCCCGCCCGGATCCCGCGTTATTAGACATTATTTTCTAATTTCGGTTGTTTAGATCTTTTAGAGCCGCTTTCCTGTACAGACAATGTTTACCCTTGTTCAACTAATTCTGTCACTACTTTATTATGACTGCCGTTTTTGGAGCCCCCTTGAGTTCTATACGCTCTTGGCTATTGCTTCAAAGTTTGTTTTTTTATACGAAATATTTCCCTAATTTGTGTTACCCTTTCAACAACCCGGTTAATGTTTTTTTACGATTTTACTTTTCTTGGTTATCCTCTACAGTCTTCCCCCCTCGTATACGCATCTCACCCCTACTTAGCACCCAAACCACGGGTTTCTACGTGGGGATCCTTCACAACCCTGCGCTTCTTGCCGGTAAGGGCACTGCAAGGGTTTGTCGGCGACGGGGCATGACACTCAGCATTTTTCCACATACCTTTTCTTCACAGCATCTGTATAAGTGATCAACTGTTATACCCAATAAAAACTGAGTTCTGCAACAAACACCCTCACAAAATAACATCACGGCTGTACCCTAAATACCTTAAGAGACTTCGTCAAAACTTTCCTAATCTATCTATGATCTCGGCCTTATACCCAGGTAAACCGATATGGCAACAAGACTCCCTTAAAACCTTCACTGGGCGTTATGCTCCACAGTTGTGAAACCAAGTTCATGGCCTCTATGTAGCCGTTCGTCCCGTCCTGTCGTGAAACTAGTCTTCCTATCAGCAATTCCAGCGCCCCTCACCCCCCCTAAAACGGGCCCTCCATATATTTCTTACTACAAACTCATAAAAATCAGAAAAAACAAACCTTGGTGCCCCAGTTGGACAAAACCAAGAGACCTAAAATTTGAATTTAATTTAATAGCGTTTCTATGTGGACAACAAATTCATTTATCTCCCGAGTCGAAAAGCTATGATATCATTTGACAGTCTCGTTACTTTCAAACACTTCAACCAACGGATCGACCAGTCCCTTTCCTTCATAAGCGTAATTTCACGGTCCTTTCCCAACCGCTTCACAAACCATTTATAAGGTATGTGAACCTTCCTGATTGTAGGGGGTTCAATTCATAGGTTAGGTGGAAGGGGTCGTGAACCTTGCATTAGACTCAATTGAACCTTTCTCGTTTCCCACCCCCCCCCCCCCCCCCCACCCCCCCCACCACCCCACCCCTTTTAAGTTTCAACTGTTTTAACCCGGTGTTATAGTTTTAAACCCCCCAACAGGAGTTTCCGTGTGTCGTTTCGATTTTCGTATTTCCGATAGTTGTCATTTTGTTAGATTGTTTTTGTAGGTGATGATTTTGACCGTTTATCGAAACACTTTGGCCTACATCTACTACCTCGCTTTTTATTACCACCTTTTATTGCTACTTTGGCGTCCCCGTGTTTTGGTCTGTTTATATACAGTTGACCCTTGCTCCTTATAGCCCGTCGCCCGATTTGGACTTGCATTTGATTTGATTCTCGAAAAACTATACAATTTTCCTTATGAAGGAGTACCCCTGCGTCATATTTTATTAATAATACTGTATTCCTTTCCCCGCTTTCTTCGTCCCGCCCCCAATCCCTTTACCTTCCCTATTTAATCTTTTGTTCAATGTCACCTGAGCCTATTCACATTACAACTCCGGATATACTTAAAGCTTAGTACTTATGCTAGTTCCCCCGATTTTATACCCCATCTCCCTTCAGCGTCATTACATTTGAGGTTCGAATTAATTACCATCAAAAAATTATGCGTATAGATGATTTTTCTTAACAAATTTTAGTACATCATTTGGTAAAATTATTTATGTAACCCCTGATCGCAATTTCCTTCGCGCGATATCCTCCTGCCGTTCTCACAAAATTTTTCGGGTACTATGGCTCACTCAGGGACACATGTCTTCTCCATTTTTCACCCAAACTGCCCACTTTTATTATTATGC
>JAKWJA010001724.1:0-17502 GCA_027704765.1 Solanum habrochaites | reverse complement strand
AGACTCTCAGTAATTATGTTGTAAGTATTTGTATCCTTATTACAGACATACAGACATATATATATATATTATATTATATATATTATATGTCTGATAGTATAGAGCTGATAGATATATATATTATTATATCATATATATATATGTATAGATGATATATATTACATATAGAAGACATGGACTTAGACTTGGGGATTGGGATGGGATTGGGTATTGGATCGGAAACACTTAAAATTAATATTAATCTAAAGATTAGGAATTTTTTGATAGACAAGAGGAACATATATAGACAAAATTAAAAAAAAGGGGGGTTTATCATACATATATGTGTATGCCGATACAAAACTGTACAATAGGTCAAAAACTAAAAAAGTCCAAAACAGAAGATAGATGCATAATGACAGTTATGTATACTCAATAATACTATTGTGATAATCGTTTTGAAAAATCTCTTCACAAATATCTAGGCATGCCTTTAAAACAGTATCGACCATGCTTCGTCAAGATCTTCTTTACATCTTATTGAAAACGTTCCATAGCCAATAATATGATGATGCCTGACCACATTTTCTCGAATTATTAATGTCGAATTGTCAAGTTTGTTTACAAAGTTAAGATACGAGTATTACTCTGATACTTTAAATTGAAGCTTGAAGAATCAACTTCTTCTGTTCTCATCTCAATCTTATTTGTTTGTGCCCTTAAATATATTTCCATTTCAGGGACACCGATGGACCGTCGGTTCCTTTGGTGGTAATCTGCCATATTGAATGAAAATATGTTCAACACCTCATCAATAGCCCTGCTTGCAACACAAATTTAAAGAAAAGTTTATTTAGTAGAAAAAATATATTTATAAGCACAAAAGTTATTATAAGGAAAATTATATGAAGAAAAGTGGTTAGCTAGCTGCATGATAGTATATCTTGATTGATACATAAAATAATTACAAAAATTACCTGCTTTGACCATTTGATCAACCCACATGTAAACTCTACGGTTCAAGGCTTATTTCTCAACATCAATCCAAATAAAGCAACTACCATACTTATATTTGAACATGAACACAGGATCTTCCACAAGTTTTTCAATATACGAATTTGAACCTCCAACAATAATTGGAACACGTTGAGTCCTTAGTATTTTTTCTATATAGACGATAGCTTGCAAACATAAATCTTCAGATGTGAAGTCTGAATGTGGTTCAATTTCACCTAAGAAAATGTGATCAAATTAGCTTTATCAGAGTTGAAAGAAATATTTTTTTAATAGTAAAGTATATTTTTCACTAGAAGATAGAATTACTACAATAAAATTATCTAGGTAGTCATTTGCTATAAGTATTCTTGAGAATGAACATATCTACCTAACAAATAGTGTCATAGACCTTGTTTCTCAGTGTGTGTGATCTTGTTGGTAACAATTTCAAGTCCCTTTTAAACTTGCATTTTATCCAGTATGATTATTTCTCCTCAAAAATGGTGGCAAGGTCAACAGAAGGACGGGATTTTCCCATTCCTGTGGGCCCCATTATGAAGACCACTTACTTCTTGTTGAACTCATCATTGTTGATGAAAGTATTCATTTTATCTACACAAAAAATAAAATAAGTAGTTTATAATAGTGAATTCATAAGTTCAGACATTAAAAAATCTTGTAAAGGTAAGCTATTATGCTAGGAAAAACTTGGACTTTGAGATTCTATCAAAATTATTAAAATTTTATTGATGGGTGATGTGAAAAAAAACAATTCGTTCAGTTTTGTAGTAAAACCTTTTTATGGACTTATTAATTGACATAAAATTTCTAATTACTGATATATTTTAGGATAAGAATGACTTTTAGAAGTTTATAGACATTTCAACTTGAAATTTGGTAATTATTATCAGATATATTTTAGGAAAAAATTATTAGTGTTTGTTATTAGGAGATCACATAGAGCTAGTATTTTATACTAAAAAGGTGATTTTCTATAGATTTATTAATTAGTAAACCATATTAAATATATATAAATTCATATCTTTTAGAATAGACTAGTCATTAAAAAATTTCGAGATAGTCACCTTAAAATTTTGGGGATGGGGGGATTAAGATTTAAATTATATTAGGATGACGTTCTACGTATATTGTTATGAGATACAAGTAGTTACAAAGGAGGTTACAAAGAACACCAATAAGATTTATGACGGGATATATTCAAGGATAATGAGTCAAATCTACAATGTTCAACAAACATGTTCAAGTGTAAGTCTTATAAATAAGAGGGATAGTGAGAATTATCGATAAAATATTTTCAATACGTGTATTTATGAACTTGTACACCAAAATAATAGAAAGGACTTTCTTGATCAAGCTTCAATCTCCGTGATAAAAGTAGGTCGAATAATTCATTACAGATAGGATTAGAAATTTACTATTTATTCTTCTTTGTCTAGTATATCGTAAGTATTGAGTTAAGAATATATTCTCGAAAACCTTTTAGGGTGGAATCTTCACGAAACATTTATGAGTGATCGAATATAATTGTGTACGCACGTATTTGTATTAATATATATTCAATATAGAAAACTTAGACTTGGATTGAAACTTAAAATAAATATTTCATCTATATATAAAAATATTTTTATAAACTTGAGTAATATATATAGATATAAGGGTAATATTATACATATATATTTGTAATGCGATACAAACTATACAAAGTAGGTCAAAAATTAAAGACACCAAAACATAAGATGACGATAATGACAATTTATGTACACTCAATAATAATATTGTGATGATCATTTTTGAGAAATCTCTTCACAATATCTAGGCATGGTTGCAAAACATTATCCGTACATGCTTCGTCAAGATGTTCTCATCTATCTTCTTGAAATTGTCTTGTAGCAATAATATGATGCATGATTTTTCATATTTTCTGCTTCTAACGTTGAATCTTGTAAAGTTGTTACAAATTAAAATCGAGTATTACGCTTGTACTTGAAATTCAAGCTGGAATAATCATCTCCTTTGATTTATCATCTTCGGTCTTATTGGCTTGTCTTCCCTTAAATATCTGTCCATTTCAGGACATGATGGACCGTCAGATTTCTTTGGATTTAATATGTATCTGGAATGAATATCTACGCAACCTCCATCCACAGCCTTGCCATGCAAACAAATTAAAAGGAAGAGTTTATTTCAGTAGAACATTCTTGATAATCACAAGTTATTAACAAAATTATATAAGAAAAGTTTTAGCAGCTGCATGATAGTATATCTTGATTCATTTGATCAACCCTCATGTGAACTCTACAGTTCAAGACTGATTGCTCAACATCAATCTAAATAAAGCAACTATCATAATTATATTTGAACATGGACACATGATCTTCTACAAGTTTTTCAATATACGAATTTGATTCTCAAATAATAATTGGAACACGTTGAGTCTTCAGTATTTTTTCGATATAGACGATAGCTTGCTAACAAAAAACTTCAGCTGTGAAATCTGAATCTGGTTCAATTTCACCTAAGAAAATGTGATCAAATTAACTTTCTCACAATTGAAAGAAATAATTTTTTAATAGTAAAGTATATTTTTCACTAGAATCTATAATTACTTCTATAAAATTATCTAGGTAGATATTTAATATAAGTACTCTTGAGAATAAATATATATATATCTAACAAATAGGGTCGTACACCTTCTTTCTCAGTGTGTGGGATCTTGTTTGTAACAATTTCAAGTCCCTTGTAAACTTGCATTTTATCCGAGTTTATTATCTCTCCTCGAAAATTGGTGTCAAGGTCAACAGAGAGACGGGATTTTCCCGTTCCTGTGTCCCCCATTATGAAGATCACTTTCTTCATGTTTTACTCTTCATTTTTAATGAAAGTATTCATTTTATCTACACAAAAATAATAATAATAATAATTAGTTTATAATAGTTAATTCATAAAGTCAGACATTAAAAAAATTGTAAATATAAATTAGTAGGTAGAAACCTTGGTTGACTTGGAATATACTATCTAAAAATATAAAATTTTCTTGATGGTGGATGTTAAAAAAAATTACATTCAGCTTTTACAGTAAAATCTTTTTGTGGACTTATTAATTGACATACCAGTTTTATAATTAGTGATATATTTTAGGATAATAATGACTTTTAAAAGTTTATAGGTATTTCAACTTGAATTTTGGTAGTTATTATTCAATATAATTTAGGATAAAGTTATTAGTGTACGTTGTTAGGAGATCACATAGATCTGGGCTTTTATAGTAAAAATCTGATTTTTTATAGACTTATTAATTAGTAAATAAAATTAAATATAGATAAGTTCATATATTTTAGAATATGAATAGTTCATTAAAAAATTTAGAGATATTGTGACCTTAAATTTTGGCGATTAAATTTAAATTATTTTAGGATGATGTTTGTAGATGTATATTGTTATGAGATTACAAGTAGTTCCAAAAGGATTGCACAAAGAACTCAATAATATTTCTGAAGGAATATATTCAAGTGATAATGAGTCAAATCTTACACTATTCAACAACACATCATAAGTGTTAAGTCTAATTCCATAAGATAGAAGTGAAAAATTATCGATAACTAATTCAGTAACGAGTATTTATATTAAATTGTGAACCATATAATAATATCTAAAGACTTAATTGAATCAAGCTTCAATAACTGTGATAGAAGTCGTAGATAGATTATTCATTACAAAAAAAAAACGATAGATTACAAAATACTATTTGATCGAGCTTTGTCGATGTAACATTTATAAGAATTGAGGTAAGAATTTATTATCTTGAAAAATCCTTTTTAGGATGGATGGAATTTCCCAAATATTATGGTTGATTCATTTATTATATACTCTATTAGCTTTACATTATGAGTATCTCATGTAATTGTGTACGTACGATTTGTATTAATATAGATTAAATATAAAAGACTTGGACTTGCACTTGGACTTGGACTTGGAAAGAAACTTAAAATAATAATTTCATCTAAAGATAAGAATTTTTTTACAGACAAGAGTAACATATATATAAAAAAGGGTCATATCATACACATATATATGTAATGCGATACAAACTATACAAATCAGGTCATGAATTAAAGAGACCAAAACAGAAAATTGCAATAATGACAATTTATGTACACTCAATAATAATATTGTGATGATCGTTTTTGAGAAATCACCTCACAATATCTAGGCATGGTTGCAAAACAGTATTCGGCCATGCTTCGTCAAGATCTTCTTCTCTATCTTCTTTGAAAACGTCCGTAGCAATAATATGATGCACATACCACATTTTCTCGCTTATTCATCGTTGAATCTCAAGTTTGTTACAAATTAACATACAAGTATTACGTTTGATAATTGAAATTGAAGCTTGAAGAATCATCTGCTTTATTTCATCATCTCCGTCTATATTTATTTCTTCCCTTAAATCTGGTTCATTTTAGGAAAACCGAATGACTGGCGGATCCTTTGGTTGTAATCTGCATCTGGAATATAAAAAAGGTCGCACCTCATTCCACTACCCTGCGCAACATAAATTAAAGAGAGTTTATTTAGTGATCTATATATTGATAACTAAAGTATTATTAAGAAAATACATATTAAAAAAAAATTTTAGCTAGCCTGCAAGATAGTATATCTTGATTGATACATAAAATAATCTAAAAATGTTAATGCTTTGACTAATTGATCAACCCTCATGTAAATCTACGTTCACTGACTGATTGCCTCAACATCAATCAAATAAAGAAAAGAAACAATCATATTATATTTGAACATGAACACAGGATCTTCCCCAAGTTTTTCAAGATACGAATTTGACTCTCCAACAATAATTGGAACACATTGAGTCTTCAGTATTTTTTTTATATAGACGACAACTTGCAAACAAAAATCTTCAGCTGTGAAGTCTTAATCTGGTTCAATTCCACCTAAGAAAATGTAATAAAATTAACTTTCTTATAATTGAAAGAAATTTTTTTTAATTGTAAAGTATATTTTTCACTAGAATCTATAATTACTACTATAAATTTTTCTGGGTAGTCATTAGATATAAGTTAAGTAAGAATAAAATATATAACCTAAACCCAACTGTGTCGCTAAACTTTTCTTCTTTTTCTCAGTGTGTGTGTATCTTGTTCTGTAAACAATTTCACGTCCCTTGCTAAACTTCATTTTATCCGAGTTTATTATTTCCTCGAAAACGGCGGTGTCAGGTCAACAGAAAGACGCGATTTTTCCTGTGGCCCATTAGAGATGACGTTCTTTTTGTTGAACATTCCTTGTTGATGTGAAATGAAAGTATTCATTTTCTCTAAAAAAAATATAGTTTAAATAGTTGAATCATAAAGTCAGAATTAAAAAATCTTGGTAAATATAAGTATCGTAAGTAGGGGGGGGAAACCTTGCTTGACTTGGAATATACTTTCTAAAAATATAAAATTTTCTTAATGGTGGATGTTAAAAAAAAAGTACAGTAAGCTTTTATACTCTTAAAATATTTTGTGGATTATTAATTGACATACCAATTTAATAATACTATATATTATAGGATAAGACTGACTTTTAAAAGTTTATAGATATATAACTTGAATTATGAATTTTGGTATACTATTAAATATATTTTAGGATTAAAGTTATAGTGTACGTTTGTTAGGAGGTTCACAGGAGCTGGCTTGTATAGTAAAAATGTGATTTTTTGTCGACACTTATGAATTAGTAAACCAAAATTAAATATATATAAATTTCATATCTGTTTTATTAATAAAAAGTCCATTTTTTCCACCAGCCCTTTCACGGAGCCGTCTACGTGGCGTTACGCTCATAAAGCTCCCAGCCAGCAAGCAGGTAGCCTCCTCTACAATGGGAAGGAGTGTGATGGAATCGACATAAAATATAGGATTGTTGTTGATACACGATCTCCATTAGTTAGTCTAGCTATCGCACTTCCACTATGTGGTAGAGCGTTTCGGCCCAACCCCTTCACAGGGGAGGAGCATTTTGTTTGCGAGGGGGTGTGATCATTTACATGGACCCACTTTCGCATTCAATTTGTGGAAAAGAATTTTATGATCATATAACCGTCCCTATGACGCCGATCAACTCATGTTTGAGTATAGTAAGGAATAACTTCGTGCCGACACATGTTCCCATCACTTTCCGGCCTAATATGAGAATGGAAAACTGTGGGCATTTTATCCAATGGTGATGAAGAATCCCCCCGACATAATAATTCTAGTTGACCATGTTCCCAAAAAAAAAGGATACTTTCGAGAAAGGACGAGCACGACTGAAGTGGATATACATACAAATCTATTTACAGATCTATATGCTTCGATTGGAACTGGAAGTTCCAGAACAGGTGGCTGGTATACCACAATAATCAAACTTCTTTTTTTTTATTCGGATCATATTTATGTTGGCTTCGTTGGGAGGCTCGCGTAGTTTGTTACGTCAGCTCCAAAAGGATAAGTTGCGTTGGAATTGATAAAGTTCCGTGGAGTTCATAATTGCATAAAAGGAGCCAAAGTAGTGGCTGCGGCGCGTTGAGGCACTTCTTCGACGGTCCCCGTACGCCTGGCCTGCCGGCCCGCTCTGAAGAATTCATGATTTATATATGTTTCAGGCCGGTGAGAGGGAGTGCGGAATAAGGATTGATTTCACTGTATCCATCGTAGCCCACCCCATCTACCTATTGTCGGAGGTCAATTGTTGCTCCCTCTCTCGAGATTGCAATCCCTATCGAGTCGGGAAGGAATGAGTAATGGGTCGGGGAATCGGGCATCGGCCCTCTTGGATCCGGTAGGAGCAGGAGTAGGTAAGTTAGTATCGATCCGGTGAAGAAAAGAGAATTTAGTTGATAGAGACGTTAGATCTGGAGGAAGCATCTGGTCACATATCCCAAAACCTTCACGGGAAAGGAACGGACTCACTCGCCCTACTTCTAAAGATAGATAGAAAAGGTTAGGGAGTCCCAGCTGCTGACAACAAAAGCGGCGGAAGATCCTGCAGTAGTATATTCGGTTGTTTGCGGTGGAATAGATTCAAGCGTCCGGGCCAGTAGATCCACAGCAAATAGGCGTTGACTTAGTTGCTTTTGCAGTTTATTTTAATCCCGATGTTGATCCGACGCAACTTACCGGTGATAGTCGCAGCACCAGGAGCTTTCAAGGGAGGGGGCCAGGATCTCTAGTTCTGTTCTGGAATCAAAACAAAAAATGTAACTAAATAGGCAGCGAGCCGTTCAGATGAGACCCGAAGACCAGGAAGAATAAATAAGCAAAGGGAGGGGCTTCTTCCTTCAACAGAGGTAATGCTTATTCTTCTCCTTCCTGGTACTCTTGAATAAGGCAAGGCTTTTCCCTATTCCCTATCAAAAGCACTTTCAGTAGAAAAATGAATTCCTCTAGATAAGTTCCCTGTCGAGAGGGAAGAAAGGAGAATTTACTTCGGGGCTTAAGGTAGTTCAGTCACCCTCAGGTCAGAATGAGAGGTCTAGTGATGGACATCGGAAGGAAGCTCTTTAATGCAGGTATAAGACGAGACTTGATTCTCAATGGCATTTCAGAATTTTATTGTTGTTGAGGATCTGCTACTTTCACTTGTTCGAAGTGGAGTTTGCTGCTATCGTAGATAAGAGTGAAAGAATTGATAGAAAGGCTTTGATGTCCAACAACATTTTTAGAAGCTTTTTCATACTTATTTTTTTTCAAATGTAAAGATAATTGTTGATGTTTTAATATTTTTCATGTTTGTTGCAATTGATATTCATGTGAAATCCTGGCAGGGGATCATTCATATGATTGATATTTTTAGCTTCCACTTCTTTATAATTGAGTTGCATCTAAATATTCAAGAAGTGGTTTTGCACAAGTCATAACTACTCTAGCTTATTTATAAGTGAACAAAAAAAAATTAATTCCTACATAATTCTATGCAAGTTGTACTATGTATTTAGCCTCATTTCATTTGCAACGATTAATTCTTATGAGGCACTTCATTAAATAAATTACATTGTTTATTTTCATCTATTCTTCTTTAGCTCTACAAATATTAGTACAAAGTCATTTTGCTAAATGTAGTAAAACTACTTAAATTATATTGTTAATGGAAGAAAAAAGAATATTGAAACGAAGCATGTTAAGTCGTGCATAGCACGGGCCATGATCAATCTAGTATATAAAATAAATGGTAGTTTGTTTTAGAGTGTGTTTGGTATGAAGGAAAACATTTTCTGAAAAATATTTTCCAATTTTTGCATGTTTGGTTGGGATAAAAATTTTGGAAAATCGTTTTCAAATCACTCATTTCCTTCAAATTAAGGAAATGAATTCCCTTCAAAAGAGGAAACATTTTTTCAAAACTCTCCTCCGTTCAAAAATTAAAATTTTTGGGGGAAAAACTTCATTTAAACAAAAAATTCAATTTAAAAAATTTATTTATTCATCCGAGCTCTGGACCCACCACTACCGGCCACCCCAATGAATTGTTTTGTTAAAAAAAAAAGATTTTCAACTTCAAAAATTTGTATAGGTTGTGAAAACGCAGACCCCCCCCCAACCCCCCCCCCCCCAACCCCCCTCACACCCCCCCAAAAAAAAAAAATATTAATTTGTTAGGTGTGTAAAAATACTATTCAACGTCAAGTTTTTATTTTTTTCACTCCTCCCCTCCCATTAAACCCCACCCCATCACACCCCACCACCACCACCACGGACATAAAATTGTAATTTTATTTTTTAAAAAATATTTTCAATTTTATAAATTGTTTTTTACTCTAGTTAAAATAAAAGATGTCTCTCAAAAACATTTTTCATTCATAAATCAAACACTAAAAATTATTTTCGGAGAGCATTTTCTACTCACCAACCAAACATGAGAAAATAAGTGCAAAATCTACTTGTTTTCTAGGAAAATATTTTCTAGGAAAACATTTTCCATCGAAAACATTTTCCTCCGTACCAAACACACCCTTAGAGTCAATTCCCTAAATGGTCACTCAAGTTGAGGGAATTGCCTTGAAATATCATTTATGTTTCATTTAGGACCAAATTATCACCCCGCTATCACTATTTTCCTTCAAATATACTTGACACTTCACAAAACATCACTCTTTCCTAGTTGAGATGACATATCATTAAAAAATTTTAATAATAGACTAATGTAATTCATTAAACTCATTTAACTAAAATAGTGATCATATTATTTTATTTTTTTTATTAATTTATTAAGAATAAATTTTCATAAGTAAAATCTTTTATCATAATTAAACTTTTTATTTTTTTATGTTATGCAAAATACATTTTTAACACATATTATAATCTCACAAAATTTGAATACTTATAAACACATACATTAAAAAAATATTGATTTACAAATCACTCATTAACGTTAATTTATTTAATCAATCATAAATTGTATAATGAAACAATAATATTAAAGATAACGATTAATTATTTAAAAATAATTACTTTTTGCTTTTAAATCCATATATACTTAAAATATCGTTTTAAAAAAGAAAATAGTAAGTTAACAATATTTAAAGAAAATAAATTTTTTTAATCTTTTTTTATAGTACTAGAGGACCGAAAAGGACGCACCTCTGGTGTACCAGTTATCGTGCCCACGGTAACGCTGGGTAGCCAAGTGCGGAGCGGATAACTGCTGTAAGCATCTAAGTAGTAAGCCCAACCAGATGAGTGCTCTCCTATTCGACTTCCCCAGAGCTGCCGGTGGGCAACAGCCAGACAGCACGAGGTTACTTTTCCCCAAACGGGGATGGAGCGACAGAAGAAGTTTTTTGAGAATTCAAGAGAAGGTACGCAAGAGAGTCGTATTAATATCATAGATTAATGTATATTACTGAATTATATCAGGAAATGCAATGAATTGTTAGTTGGTTTATGAGGTATGTATGAAACTTTATTAATATAATATAAGACAAAAGAAGAAAATAAAACTATAAAATTAAAAAAAAGATAAAATAATAATTTTTTCTTTCGTGTATTTTTTCCAACCTTATGAATTTATCTAAATAATTTTATTAAAACAAGTTGCTTAAATTTTCAATAACTTAGTAGGAATTTTAAAATTGTCAGGTTAATAAGTGCACCACATAAATTTTTTCATTTAAATTTTTTGGGAAAAACAAATATAAAGTTACTAGACTTTTTAATTTGTTTTATTAAATCTTCTACATTTTAATGAATATATATATTATTTGTAAAGGCAAGATGGTGAATTGAATAGGCTATTATTTTTCAAAATGATGATTTAATGATGGGTTAAATCAACTAAAATGTAAAAGGAGACGTTGAGGTATTTAGTATTTGTGAACGGTATAAAAATTATGATATTATTCAGTTACTATTTTCTTTTCAAAAACGATTTATTGTAAGTATATAGGGTTTCAAAGCACACAAATAATAATTATTTTTTTAATAATTAATTGACCCTTTAATTTATTGATTTATCAATCACTTATGATTGTTTTTTAAATTAGCGTTCATGAGGATTTATAAATCAATATTTTTTTTGAAAATAAGTGTTATAAGTATTCAAAAAATGATAAAATTTATAGTACTTTTAAAAAATGTCTCTTCATAACATAAAACTTAAAAAGTTTAATTATGATAAAACATTTGAAGTATGAAAATTTATTCTTAATAAACTAATAAAAAAATTTAAAAATAATATGATCATTATTTAGTTAAATGTTTCAATGAATTAAATTAGTGTATTATTAAAAAAAGAAATTTAATAACATGTCATGCCAACTAGGAGAGAGTGATGATTTTTAAATGTCAAGTATATTGGAGGAAAAAGTGACACTTGATTGATAATTTGGTATTAAATAAAACACAAATGATATTTCAAGACCATTTAGGGAATTGACTCTTTGTTTTAACTACACAACTTCAACAAATACTTAGAAATTAGAGTTTGTTGTATCAACACAACTTCAGCAAATTTTACCAAAAGTTCTCTAATTTGTACGGTATATTTAGATTACAACTTTATATTTTTTTAAATTATTTGTACCAAAAGTTATGAGAATAGTAGTACCTTATGTATGTGCCAAAATCTTTCTGCCAACACGTGTATTACTAAAATATTTCATTGGTAAGTGATACGCTAAAACTTACTTCTCAAATAAGAAGTAAAGCGGTCGCGTCAAGTAAATAACCAAACTAATGAGTTGGGATTGTTCCCACGAGAAAAATAGTCTAGACTTAACTTCAACTTATTATTACTATTGTTCGGTTGATAACTTCATTAGAAAGTAAAAACATAAAAATGTGGGGGTTTGTATTTCCTACTGAGTAAAAATAAACTAATGAATTGAAGGAAAGAGACACTAACAGTTTTGAAGTGGGTTTTAATCAATTAATAAAGGTAACGAGGGTTGCGTGTTCCCCCACAGGTTTCATAACTTGTGAGAATTCTTAACTATAAAATTCTTCCTGTATCTTGCATGCAAAGTGATAAGTTATGTATTTTTAATCCGTGGTCCGGCATCTAGAAAATCTCCACTCCGCACCTTGGTCCGGCTAAGTTTGTTGCTTCCTAACCCTTATCGTTACCTTTCTTATTAGCATCGTTTTGATATTTGACTTAAGTTATTACCTCGTACCAATCAATAATAGCCCTCTAGATATATAAACTAATTTGTAATAATTCTTTCCTATGCATCCATCCTCCTTCTCACTGCTCCCCTCTTCTCTCCCAATCCTCTACTCCTGGTCCGGCATAGTAGCATTAAGGCGATTTCTAACGTTGATTCATCCGTTTTTAAAAAGACTTCTAAGAGAAAAAAGGAATTATTAATACATGCAAAGACCACTATTCTAGAATTGTTTATTTTAGCTAGGGTTTATCTCATTATTGCCTATGGTTCCAACATCCCTAGTTATGGGAGTTTAGTCACTCATAGCATAAACAACAATATTCACAATATCAAATAAGAATTCATTGTACTTACTTTAATGAGAAAGAAATAATAAATCCAAAAGGTTGGTTGATTAATCACAAAAATCACTTGCAATCAATGAAATCCGAAAATTCTAACACTAATACAAGAGTGCTAATAATATGATGTCTACTATTGGTGTCTAACCTCAAAAACAAGGTTTTCAAACTATTTATATAAAAATAAAAACCTAATTACACAAGAATTTAATTCTGGCTGGAAATTGGGAAATCTACAAAAACGCGGCTGGGTTGGACGGATCATGCGACGGACCGTGCGTGGTCATGAAGGGACCGTCATGGACTACGTCGTACATACTTGTACACTTTATCTGCGCTTTCTTCGTTCCCTCGACGGCACAAGTATGGACGGACCGTCTAGGAAACCAGGGCCGTCGAGGGTATTCGTTTCAAAATACTCAACTCTTGGAATCTGGGTACTGGGATCACTTCTCTGAACTCCACGGTGAACATGAAGAAAGGCCAGTCATATAAATACGGGACCGTCGGCAAGCTCCGTATCCCACAATTGTCATGAGTAGGACGTCCCCTCTTCCTTCAGAGATTCTCTACACTGGCCACATACGGACCGTGAAACAAGCACGAAGGACCGTCAATTCAGCTCATAGGGTGGTCTTTTTTCTGGCAATTTATTCCAAATCTCCCATTAGTTTTGGACAGATTGCCGCAAAAACAAGAGAAACTTGTATAAAAAATTAGCACCAAAAAAGGCTTTTGGATGCACTAAAATAAGGAAAAAGTATTAAGTTATTACACGTGGATGATGAAACAGGTTATATCAACACCCTCAACTGTAAATTCGTTGTTTGTTCCTCAAGCGACCGCACTATGACTCACTACACAATCTTTGTACAATAGTATCCATGTTTTATCTTCGCAATTTCATTTGGCTATCCCATGCCGATTAATTCATTCAACATCTATGCATGTTATCACTATTAGGGCTTTAATTTTGTTGGAGATCGAACATGACACAGACTCACCCCATGCATTAACAACCTATCCTCTTCAATTTGTCACCAAGGTGTAACACTCCTGTATTGCAACTAATGTCCTCACTTTAGAACAAAATCTCATTTTTCAACACCAATGATTTCAGTTTGAGATAAGGGATGCATTTTCACACACCGTGTCTCAGAACAAGTCCACTCATTCATACCTATTGCCGTAAGATTTACCTTAATTGGAACTGCGCTTAAGTTCTCTTACAACCTGAGGATCACGATAGGACTTTTTTAGCTTGTAACTAGCTCAGGGCAGGTAGGGTATATTTAGATATATTTAGTGCTTTTTTCTCATTGGACTATCGGCTAACCTCCCCTCTTTCTAATCATTTTATCTCGCCCAGTTCTCTATTCTTTCAACTTGCTATTTTCTATTCTTTTCTCATTTGTGTGTGAGTACTCTCTTCTTTTCTTGTTTGTTAATTCCTTGTATATTTTAGTTGCTTTACTTTTTCTTGCAACGATTCTGGAGTCACTTTACTTTGTTCTTTCTCTCTGTTCTTTCAAACCCACTTTCAGAGAATTCCTCCTAATAGCACCCCTCAACTCAGGCTCGCATGAGTCAAGGTACCACAATACCCAAAAATTTGGGGTCAGGGCCCATAATGAAGGTTATTCATGCAGTTGCCACCCTCAAACTTATGCTTTTGGCATAAGATGAGGTGCACATGTCCAAGGATGGACCCGGGGCCAACACTTGTTCCCAGAAAAAGATCAGTTGGGGTGATGAAATTGGAAAAAGAAAGGTCTAAGTTAAGCTCAGATTATTTGACAAAGAAGGATAAATTTAATTTGGTTTCTTTTATTTAGGCTAGAAATGGGATATATTGAAAAGGGCCTATACCTTTCCTAATTGTCTATACAACTTACTTTTTAGAGGATAACCAGACAGTTTCTAGCTCAAGTACCAATGGGGACTATTCATTTCCTCACACTCATTGGAAGGTATAACTATACCAGATTATTAGAAACCTAGTTCGAATTGAATACATAGGGTTAATGCACTTGGTAATTATATTTCATGCTTAGAGCCCAATCAATTATCAATTAGTATGCCTAGTCATGCAATATTTTCAGTTTAGCAGGGATCATTTAAGCATCATGCTCAGAGTTAAATATGCTACAAAAGATATAAAATGCCGGTTCCCCCCCCCCCCCCCTCCTAAACAGAAAAAGTAATCAGTCTTTTGGGGAAAAAGAACACAGGCAAGAAACCCCACAAACAGACGATACTGAGTTGGGATACTCAGACTTCACTAACATCACTTTCCATTTTCCCCCACCCCCAACAACAAAAAAGCATGCAATTGTACCCAAGGATAAAAAAATCCTAAATATTAGTTTACTAAATTTGAAGTCTCAACATTGCATTAAGAACCTCAGAGAAATTGGTCAAAACCACCGAGCGAATGAATCACCGACGACAGAACAAATCATTCATAAAAACCTATGCGTATCCTCCACCATGTCGGAAAATATTGACATCATACATCTATGATGAAAGGTTGCGGGTGCATGCACAACCCAAACGGCATTCCTCTGAACGCAAAGGTCTCATATGGGACAAGTGAAGTGGGTGTTTCTCTTGATCTGCTGGTGCAATAGAAATATGTTATAACCCGAAGCCGATACCCATCAAGGGAAACACTACCACCTTTTCAGCAAGTCTATCCAAATCTGATCCCATGAAGGTCAAGGAAAATGATCTTTCTCAGTACCATGAGTTCATGTTTACGGTATCTATTTACAACCCTCATCCAGTACACCGGTCTCATTGGAAACAGTTATTCTTTTCGTGGGGACAAGTTATTCCCCCTTTCTAGGTACACACTGAATCGGTATACCCAAATGCTTCGGCGATTGGATAGATTACCCCGCATCCAACCACTGATGATTGCCTTTCACAACCTCTTGCATAGGAGGATTTCAAGAGTCTAGGGTGCTCAATACTACTTGTGATCAGGAATGAGTTGAGATTTTATGAGAGCAAATACCAGGAGGGATACCAATAATGTTCTCGCAATGGCCAACCATAGCTCTTTGAATATGTTTAGTACCTTCACCCAAATCTGAACCTGGTGTCATAAAGGCTGATGCAATGATTACCGGCAAAAGTGTCACATTCATAAGAATTCATACCTAAGATGTTTGTTCCCTCGACGGCAAAGATGACGACAGTCATAGGCACAACGGTCCGCGAGGGTCTTCGTTTCAAAATAATAAAACTCTGGAATTGGGTACTGGGATGATCACTGCTCTGACTACACGAAGAACCTGCAGAACGGAACCGTCATATACATGACGGAGACCGTCGCAAGCTCCGTAATCCCACACTTGGTCAGACTTCCCCATTTCCTTAAGCAGCCGTCCTACAATGCACATACGGACCGTCAAAGCACGACGGATAGTCATCAGCTCGTTAGGGATATTTCTGCATTTCTTCTCATCAAAATCTCGCAGTTGGTTTTGGACAGATTTCCTGCACAAACAAAGAGAAACTGTATAAAAATTAGCAACAAAAAGGCTTTTGGACGCCGCACTTAACTGAAGGAACACAAATAGTAATTTATCCGTGAACCAACGGTTATATCCGTCAGCAACACAGGTGGTTATTCAAGAGACCGTTGAATGGCTTAAAAAAGTAATTTAAAAAGTACTCTGAAAGTGTTTGAAATTATTTTAAAAAAGTATTGATGGGTGTGGACTAAGAGTGACTTCAATTAGAAAAAAACGTTGTGAGGTTGTTTGGCGGCATAAGTGTTGGTACACACTTTGTATCAAATTTCTAAAATACCATTAAACTGGTAACTGATAAAAACGTTGATTAATTAAGGTTTTTTATAATTAAAAAAATAAAAAAAATAATAAAGTAATTTATTCTTTGCAGCCATAAGTAATAAACAATTTTCAGAAGTCAATATTCTTATTCATCACAACTTTTTATGAATAATAACAATATAAGAAAATAATAATAATGAAGAATAAGAATAATAATAATTAATATAATAATAATAATTAATAATAATAATAATAATACTGAAAATAATAATAAATTACTATAATAATAATAATAATAAGAATAATAATCATGAATAATTGTATAGTGTAGTCGTAGTAGTAGTTAGTAGTAGTCGTAGTAGGAGGGGGAGGAGAGGAGGAAGAGGAAGAAGAAGAAGATAAGAAGAAGAAGAAGAGAAGAAGAAGAAGAAGAAGAAGAATAAGATAGAAGAGAAGAATAAGAAGGAAGACAGAGAAGAAGAAGAGAAATAAGAAGAAGAAGAAGAAGAGAAGACGAAGAAGAAGAAGTAAGCAGAAGAAGAAGAATGAGAAGAAGAAGAACGAAGGAAGAAGAAGGGAAGAATGAAGAAGAAGAGAGAAGAGTAGAAGAAGGAAGAACGAAGAAGAAGAAGAGAAGACGCGAAGAAGAAGAAGAAGAGAAGAAGAAGAAGAAGAAGAAGAGAAGAAGAAGAAGAAGAATAAGACGAATAAGAAGGTA